>SSNC01000030.1:0-150171 GCA_029719445.1 Agaricus blazei | reverse complement strand
GGCTGCCAGACAATGGAGCAAGAAGCTCAGAAGTGTCCTAGAGAGGTATTGGCTACTCTAGACTTCGCTCCGACAACTCTATCTACATTTATTCCAAGGGAGACATCAAGGTCATAGTGCCTGTCTTCATTGATGATATCACTCTGGTGTCTAAAAGCGATTCTGCTGTCTCTACTGCTGTCTCTGAGCTGTCTAGGCACTTCAAACTGCAAGATCTCGGTCTACCACTCTACTACTGGGTATTCAGGTGAAGCAGGACCGTTCTAAGCGCACCATTTCACTCTCACAAGAGCACTACATCAAGGAGCTGCTAGAACGATTCCATATGGATGATTCCAACTCCCTTTCCACCCCACTTGCACCTGGCTCTGAGCTCTCTGACATTGTGCCCTCTCTCAAGGAGCAAGCTGAGATGAAATCAGTTCCTTATCTCTCTGCTGTAGGTGCCCTGCAGTATCTGGCCACCATGACTCGTCCCGACATTGCCTATGCTGTCTCCTATCTCGGGAGATTCAATCATAACCCAGCTCCTGCCCACTAGCTTGCAGTGAAGCATTTACTTCACTATTTGAAGGGCACCCTGCACTACCAGCTTGTCTACAGAGGTGGTGACTCTGGGGAACTGTTTACCACCTATTCCAATGCCTCTCACGGCGGCTGCAAGGCCACAGGTCGAGCTACAGGTGGATATGTGACCATTGTCTCTGGTGCTGCTGTGGGCTGGTCCTCAAAGTGTCAGCCCTTTGTGACTCTCTCGAGCACTGAGGCCGAGTTTGTGGCTGCTGTTGAGGCTGGAAAGGAGATCAAGTGGACCAGGAACATTCTCAGCGAGTTTGGCTACCCCCAGACACTTGCTTCCACTTTATTTGTTGATAACAAGTCTGGAATCAGTGTGGCAAAGAATCCTGAACACCACGGCGCATGAAACACCTTGGATCTTTGGTTCTACTGGCTCCGGGAGGCTGTAGAAGAAGGAATCATCGATCCCCTCTATGTTTCTACTGATCAGCAAGTGGCCGACATTCTGACCAAGGCTGTGGCACCAAAGGTGATTGATTTTGCTGTCCCGCTATTGGGACTTGGACACTAGACTGCTTGGATCAAGGGGGTGTGTTAGAATGCCCCAAGCATTCAGCTATTAGAGTGACTGGACAATCGAGAGAGATGCCCCCCTTCTTGATCTCTTACCATCACCTTCCTATTTAGGATTTTTGGTGTTGGACGTGCATTTAGTTGGAATATATTCTGCTCTACAGGGATAACGCTTGATATCTCGCGACCCCCTGCGCCCCAGTATGTCTGGAAAGCGACCCCAGCCGTACGAACGTCCATCGTGACCACCGTCGCCCACAGGAAGCATACGCTCAATTGCTTCCCACGCTTCTACGACTCAAAATTCCGGCTCGAAGGTCAAAGGAGCTATCAAAGCCATGGTCCCAGCCAAGAAGGAGCCCATGACCAGAGAATTAAAGGGTATTTTGGCTCCATCGGCGTTCAAAAACCCTCGATCAAGTGAGAGCTGAAGAGGCTCAACAAGTGGAAGAAGCCGGACCGCTCCCAAGGATCCGGAAGCAGATAAAGAGATCGTCCAAGAGGAGAGCGAGGAGGAGGAGTCGAGTGAGGAAGAGAGCGAGCATGAGGACGATCAGAAGGAGATTGAGAGAAGTGAGGAGGAAAGAATGGAAAGGATGCGGGTTCAAGAGGAAGAAGAAGCCGCCGCCACTCAGCAAACGTCCAGCGACTGGGGCATCCAATGCCCAGTCCAAGAATGATGGACAACCTCCACCTTGCCCCAAGATGGAGCGCCACTCCCTTGTCGTAACGCTACCCCCAGCTACGGCCAGCCCACCCCAGATGCTGCGCTTTTGGACCACCCGGCTCTAAAGGCCACGTCACTCCGTCCCATCCAATCAGAAAGCCCGGTCTTTCCTACACCCGAACCGGCATTGATGAGTCATCCTGCTCTCAAGCCCGCACAGACCATCCCATCGTCTGTCCAATCGGAAAGCTTCGGCATTCCCACACCCGACCCGGCTTTACTCAGCCATCCGGCCTTGAAAGCCAACACTGCCACACCGGCAAATCCCCCGACGGATTATGCGACTTCAGCTGAGCCGTCAGGAATCAAGAGCCCAGCCCTTCGGGTCCGGCAAATCACTCCCCCGAGTCGAGGTCCAATCCCAGACCTCGACAAGACCCCCACGTCGCGCGAGTCCAGAAAGCGACTGCGGCACAGCTTTATGCCCTTCGGGTCCAAGAAGCCAATCGGTCAAGTTCGGCCGAAATTGTCGAAAGCGGTGAAAAGACAAAATCCGCTCAAGAATTCCAAGCCGACATTTCTAAATCCAAAGAAATCACCGGTGAAATCGTCGACGAGGAAATGCGCCATAGCTCCCCGGCGCTCCCCGAACGACACTCTGAGAACATCACCTTCGAGCTTGATGAACTCAATGATCTCTCTAGGGAACTTCGAGCGGTACTGAATCCGTTCATGAAGATTACCCCTAATCAAGTCGGCAACGCTCCAGCCGTGGCCGAACGCCTTGTTGACTTTGTCGGTCTGCTCCTTGGAACAGATTGGGCAAATGTTATTGTCCCAAATCGTGGCTCTCTTAGCCATATGGTTGAGGTGTATGCGAAGAAGAGAAGAGAAGAGATGAGAGAAGGATTCCCCCCCCTCCCCATCAACCCGACCCCCTCCCATCAAGTCCGGCAACCACAAAACGTGGCCCCGACTCCAAGTGCTGTCGCCCCCATGGAGGTCGACCCATCCCCTCCGCGTCTTACCGCCAAAGAGAAAGGTAAAGGTAAGAAAATCCCTACCCCTCCTACCCCCGCTCCCAAGCCGGCTCCTATCCCGGCCCCTCCCCCATCAAGATTGCGGCCTTGCCTAAGGCCAACAAATTCGTTCAATTTGCCGCCCAACAGCAGGCAAACACTAAAGGTAAGGCTCAGCCGAAGGCCAGGCCATCCAAAAATCTCGTTATTCAGCTGGAGGAACCCCTCCAAGGTCAAGCAGTTCCCCCCCCCATTCCCCTGCACAAGGCTAACGTTTCAGCTCCCAAGGCTAACCTAGCCGACTCGTGGCTGCTCTCGTTATCATAACTTATTGGCTATATCCAATTGAAGAATTTTCATTATATCCAATGAACGACTGCAACTTACGGTTATGATATATCCAGTCTATGTTTTCATTATTCCGCTGTTTTTGAGATTGGAGGTTTCATAATATGCCAGTCCAATATATTATCAATACTATACTTATACACTGGCAATATCATTCTTGGTTTATACTACTATTGTTAAATCTGACTGGATGTTTCATTCTAGTCAGTTGGCAATCTCATTCTACTGGTTCTTGGTGGATATTGGCATTTTCATTACTATGTCTAGAGATTTTCATTTTGTTTTCATTATTATATCATGGACATTTCATAACCAGGGATTGGTGTTTTCATATTTGGTAGTAAGTATTTTCATACCCAATTGTTTGTTTTCATTCTATATAATGGGTAGTTTCATTGCTGAACTTTGGCATTTTCATTGTTGTGACTAAGAATTTTCATTAGAAACATTGGGCATTTTCATTATTATACCATGAAGATATTATTGCCAGGTATTGGCATTTTCATACCTGCCTGTGTACATTCTCATTTCCACTTATTGGGGTTTTCATTGTATGCAATTGATAGTTTCAATCTTATACAATGGCAGTTTCAATGCTCCACTTTGGTATTTTTATTCTTGTCTGGGGTTTTCATTATATCCAATTGATAGTTTCAATCTTGTGCAATAGCAATTTCATTGCTGAATTTTGGCATTTTCATTATTGTGACTTGGAGTTTTCATTAGAAAACTTTGGCATTTTCATTATTACCCCATGGAGGTATTATTGCTAGCTATTGGCATTTTCATACCTACCTGTGCACATTCTCATTTCCACTTGTTGGGATTTTCATTGTATACAATTGATAGTTTCAACCTTATACAATGGCAATTTCATTGTTGTACTTTGGGATTTTTATTCTTATGGTCTGGGGTTTTCATTATTGCACCATGGGTGTTTCATTCCCAACAATTGGTGTTTTCATATTTGACTTGTTGGAATTTTCATTGCATGCAATTGATAGTTTCAATCTTATTCAATGGCAGTTTCATTGCTGCACTTTGGCATTTTTATTCTTGTGGTCTGGGGTTTTCATTATTGCACTATGGATGTTTCATTCCCAACAATTGGTGTTTTCATATTTACCTTGTTGGAATTTTCATTGCATGCAATTGATAGTTTCAATCTCATTCAATGGCAGTTTCATTGCTGCACTTTGGCATTTTTATTCTTGTGGTCTGGGGTTTTCATTATTGCACTATGGATGTTTCATTCCCAACAATTGGTGTTTTCATATTTACCTTGTTGGAATTTTCATTGCATGCAATTGATAGTTTCAATCTTATTCAATGGCAGTTTCATTGCTGCACTTTGGCATTTTTATTCTTGTGGTCTGGGGTTTTCATTATTGCACTATGGATGTTTCATTCCCAACAATTGGTGTTTTCATATTTACCTTGTTGGAATTTTCATTGCATGCAATTGATAGTTTCAATCCTATTCAAGGGCAGTTTCATTACTGCACTTTGGCATTTTTATTCTTGTGGTCTGGGGTTTTCATTATTGCACTATGGGTGTTTCATTCCCAACAATTGGTGTTTTCATATTTACCTTGTTGGAATTTTCATTGCATGCAATTGATAGTTTCAATCCTATTCAAGGGCAGTTTCATTGCTGCACTTTGGCATTTTTATTCTTGTGGTCTGGGGTTTTCATTATTGCACTATGGATGTTTCATTCCCAACAATTGGTGTTTTCATATTTACCTTGTTGGAATTTTCATTGCATGCAATTGATAGTTTCAATCCTATTCAAGGGCAGTTTCATTGCTGCACTTTGGCATTTTTATTCTTGTGGTCTGGGGTTTTCATTATTGCACTATGGATGTTTCATTCCCAACAATTGGTGTTTTCATATTTACCTTGTTGGAATTTTCATTGCATGCAATTGATAGTTTCAATCTTATTCAATGGCAGTTTCATTACTGCACTTTGGCATTTTTATTCTTGTGGTCTGGGGTTTTCATTATTGCACTATGGGTGTTTCATTCCCAACAATTGGTGTTTTCATATTTACCTTGTTGGAATTTTCATTGCATGCAATTGATAGTTTCAATCCTATTCAAGGGCAGTTTCATTGCTGCACTTTGGCATTTTTATTCTTGTGGTCTGGGGTTTTCATTATTGCACTATGGATGTTTCATTCCCAACAATTGGTGTTTTCATATTTACCTTGTTGGAATTTTCATTGCATGCAATTGATAGTTTCAATCTTATTCAATGGCAGTTTCATTGTTGCATCCTGAAGGTTTCATTATCATGCATTGGCATTTTCATTAGAGCTACTTGCATCCATATCATCTATACTACTACTAATAGATGTTATGTTGAACATATCATAAGCTAGATAGATATTCCTCATCCTTTATTTAGGAAGAGAGTTGAGAATCCTTACAAGAACCCAATTAACATCACCCAAAATAACCTCTAACTCTGACATCAAAGCTGGTGTCACAGCATGATGTGCCCACCATGCCAATGCTATGATAATAATAAAAAAGCCATTTGGGCCTGAACGTCTTAGAGAAGACCAATCAACATTCTCAGAAATATCCTGAGTCAATTGACCATCCTCTAGCACACGTTCAGATGGCTGAAGTAACTTCCACCACTTACAAAATGCCACCTTATAGTCACTAATGATAATTTTGGGAATAATTGCCAGTTTGCGAGCATTTTTGATCCAGATCCCCACTTGGGGTGGCCGCCCTGCACAATTGAGGTTCTAGGATTCTTAGATCAATGAATAATACCTCAAAAAAAAGACACTTACTCTCCCTCTACTACAAATGACTTCTAGTTGAAGCCAATTCTCCACAAGTGCTGACCAGAATTGGGAGCCACTGCCCACAGTCTTGAAAAACTGTTTAGCATCACGAGCAAATGAAGGAAGTGAATTAACACATTCATCAGGAACTGAAGTAGTAATTGTTGAGATCAATCCTAACTTTGAAATGGAATGCAAACCTTTGCCATGGATACTAATCATGGGATCAGCAGTAGTCACAGCTGTCCCATCCATCGGATCATCCCGAGATTCAGCAGGAGAAATGTGGTCTTCATTCGAAGTTAGAGGATATATTGTAATACCTTTTAACGGACATACCTTCGGTAGAATCCTTAGATGGTCCTTTAGCCACGTCCTCAGACATTACTCTAGCAGCCTCACCGGGGTCAGATGGAGGTGTAAGAGTAGCTATGCTACCTGTCAGACCACCCAGAAGTTGTGCAGGAGGTGCAAACGGGAGTGATGGACCATCATCTGTAAGTACATATAGTGTAGATATAATGAACGTAGGAATGGGGGACAATAATTTAACGTACCATTGGCCAAGCCCTCAGACGACACTCTTACAGTCTCACCAGGGGCAGACGGAGGCATAAAATCTATTACACCATCCAGCGGACCATCTTGCACTTGCGCAGATGTGGGTGACAGTGATACACCGCCCTCTGCATGTACATGTGTTATAGATACGACGAATGCAGTGGGAGACAATTGATTGACGTACCTTTGGCCATGCCCAGAGATGACACTCTCACAACCTCATTGAGGTCAGATGGAAGCATGAGATCCGTTGCGCCATCCAGCGAACCATCTTGCACTTGTGCAGATGGGGGTGTGGGTGATATGCCGCCTTCTGTAACTATGTGTGTTTTAGATATGACGAACGCAGGAATGAAGGACCACCAAGTAAGGTACCTTTGGCTGTGTTCTCAGATGACAATCTGGCAGCCTCACCGGGGTCAGATTGAGGCGTCAGAGTAATTGTGCCGCCCATCAAAACATCCTGAAGTTGCGCAGGAGATGGAGATGTGCGCATGAGTGACGTGGCATCTTCTGTAAGCCCGCACGTTGTAGCTGACGTGGACGGGGGTGCGGTGTTGCCTTCTGTAACCGTAGACGGTGCACCTAAGCCTCCTGCGACGCCTTCGCTGTCGTTCTGTGCCGTGGTCCCATCAGAAGTAGACCTATAATAAAATTTCGAGTCAGCGAGACAATTACAATGCGTGCTCCAAAACTTACCGAAGTTTATACCTCTTCATGGGCCGCTCATCCCCAGAGCCAGAAGGGACCTCATCAGGGCTTGAAAACATCAGCCAAGCCTGACGCTTCAGTATAAACCAAAATCACGCACCTCAATTTGTTCCCTCCCTTCTCAGCTCCCTTCTTCCTCTTCATAGTCTTGATTTCCTTCTTTTCATTCGCCATCACGTCCTTCATTGATGGAATGCCCATCGAGGTAAAGATTTGCTTGATCTCGGCAATGTTCGCCTCTCTCTGGAGCTCGTACTCAGAAAGCGGAGGGGGCATTTGCTTGCCAGAGCGAGCCACCGGCTGCTTCTTCTTTGGCGAAGGATCGTGGCTTTGCACATTGCTGTCACAGGACGGAGCTGGGTCTGGAGGTGCGGAGGTAGGAGAAGCAACAGAGTCATGGCGTGAGAAGTTGGCTGATACAATCTGATCAGCATTATCATGTTGGATATAACTATGACTTACGATATGCTGCGCGGATGAACTTGTCCCAACGCTGGGCTTGTTCCTGGTACAGCTCTTTGCCAAGATAAGTCTCAAAATCCAATTCGGACTCCTCGGCATCGCCGTTCACTCTATCAGAAAAAGCGGTGAGTGTTCGCAGGCCTATGCAACACGAAGTTTACTTACATCAACGACCTAAGCATCCCATCGCGGTGGTCGGGGCCACCAGCTAAAATAGTGAAAACCCATCCTGTCTTTTTGTGCAGAGACTTGACACAAGACGAAAGGGTGTTCACTAGCAAAGCGATATTCCTAGCAGTAAAGGTGAGTTCAAACTTCTGAGACACGTGTCAACACTCACTTCTGTTGCCCTTCTTCATCGGTATCCTCATCTGGGTCAACTTTCTTAGCTTGGCGTTCATTACGGACGCGCTCCTTGACCTCCTCCGTCTCCTTATCAAACTCTTGTTGAACCACCTCATTGGAAACTTTCATCCTTTCTTGCTTCGTCAACTTCGTCTTTTCACCCCCGCTGGACTCGAGGAATTTTGCGTAGGCCACCTCAACAAGAGCCTTCAACTTGGGCTCCCAGTAAAGGCTGTGGTAGACCTGGTAGACCGAAGGAAGTCTGGCCTTCCTGCGAAGCTCGATTGTCTGTCGAGATGTTGATTCCCGGGTGTTGTTGTAGAACCACGCCCTCAGTCGCTGTATAAAGTGTGTTAGACAGAACACGGTGAGTTCATGATGTTCTTACTGTGCCCATTGCCGCGCGTTTGGATGCCAGGGCCTTCACTTTGTCACCCTCGTGATCGCGTAGTTCCTCCTCGCCCAGTTTGTTGAGGTCGAATTCTTCCATAAACTCGATGGCCACGCGCGCCTTGAATTGCCTGGTAGTGCCATCGGATTGGGCTTTCACCCAGCTAGCATGGCGTGCTTCGAGCCATTCACGTTGTGCAGGAGTAGTCCACTGAGCGCGTGTCATGGTTATTGAAAAAGCCTAGGAAAAATGAAAATATCGACGAGGGTACGTATCTCCATTTACAGGTTACCCGTGCCGTGTTGAATATAAGAGGTATAGACAATTTTACAACATCAAATGCTGAGCTGCGGGTTTGTCTTTTTTGTTGTATGACTTCTTGTGGCCATGAACGACGCTAGCGAAACAGTCTCAGTGGTTGCCCAAGGCTCGCTCAATCGAATTGTCCACCTCTGCCTTCTGGTTTTCAAGAACACGCGCGAGGCCTCCCACGACATTCTGGAACATAAAGGACACGCGCGACGCCTCCCATAACATTCTGCAACATCAAGGACATGCGCGCTGCGTTCTCGTTTTCAAGAACACGCACGAGGCCTCCCACGACATTCTGCAGCATAAAGGACAAGTGCGAAGCCTCCTACAACATTGTGCAACATCGAGTACACGCGCGAGGGCCCCCCACAACATTCTGTAGCATCCTGACTTACGCGATCGAAAGTGAAGGAAAACTCACAGATGGTCTCGTCAACTTGCGCTCTTGCGCCCAATGGCGCCAGCGAGAGTGCTGTGGTGCCTTCATCAAATACTCCCATACATCTGCATTGGCACGTATAAAAGTCCTTTTGCTACGAATCGTCATCTTGTCGATAGTACAATTGTAACGTCACATGGATATAAAAAAAAATGGATCTTACGATCTCGCTTGAGTGATCATCACGTGTGTAAGGGCGGGTTGAATCCGGGGAATAAATAGATTAGCCGAGAATCGGGCAGGAACCCTGGAACAAGGCGATATCACATGCTCCCCGTGCACGGCCGAGATGGCCGCTCATTGTGGATGGCTGTTGATTGTCATGTGAGACAGTGACAAGGATGACTTACCCACCGATTTCCCTCGCATCAAAATCGTTGGGACAGATGATTGTTGCGCGAGACAATGACAAAGGCTACTTGCCCAACGTCTATACTCGCATCAAAATGCTTTGCGGGTCTATCCGCCCAACCAATGGTTTCCCACGCGCACTCGGGAAGAAATAGACTAGCCGATGATGGGGGAGCCAGCCGATATCACATGCTTCCCGTGCACGGCCGAGATGGGCGCCCATTGTGTAAGACAGTAACAAGGGTGACTTGCCCATGGTTGCCTGTCGCATCAAAATCCTTTTGGCAGTTTATTGTTGCGTGAGACAATGACAAGGGCTACTTGCCCACCGTTTACACTCGCATCAAAATCCTTTTCGGGCGTATCCCGCCCCATCAAGAGTTTCCCACGCATACCGACTGAATCCCTAACACTCGTTTTCCCGTCTCCTTGGAGAAATCTAGTGCTAAAACAGCCGTTGTACCATTGGATTGTATGTATGTATCTGTATAAGCACTGTATCTCGTACACATTCATGCATTAGGATTACATTACACGACAAATGTCCCAGACACCTGATCTGAATAAAACACAGCTGCAGAGCATGTTTCCGAGTCAGTGCATAATCTAGTGAATGGATTCGATACATGGATATGGGATGGTCGTGTGAGTGGAAGGGCTTAGGCATACAAAAGTATAGGCTTACTGTGTCTAATTTACTAGAGTCGTGCTTTTGAAGAGGTAGCTTCGTATTTTTGGACTCATGTAGTGCGGCGCACAGCGTGGCTCCTATGCGCCTTTGAGCGCATAGTAGTTCTGTATGTTGTGAAAAAGAGATCTCGAGAAACAGACAAAATCCGGATGAGATATTTCAATTCTTCATCAAATTGTACATCGATGACTTGTAGAACTCGACCCAGCTCGCATTTTGATAACCTTAGGTCTCTAAGTGGGATTTAAAACCTATACGGTCATGTAGACATTGACCATGGCTTCCAAATACAAAAGGAATCTCGCAAATCAACCGGGAAATCAAAAAAGCATAGAGTGTGTACCACAAAAGTGGGTGCTGATGCGAAACCCGCGAGACGAAATTATGCACGATATCAGTTCTTCAACAACCACATTGTTGTACAAATTTTGTTCCTCGGTCAATTGTCGAGATTTTTTTTTCAGTTTAAAGCCCTCAATAATCCTTGTTCAGAAGTGTTAACTTTATATCGCAGCAGTCAGTATATGACCGTCGAAATGTAATTTTATTAAGGCTGCCTAATGATTGATGTCTAATGTCACAAAGAAGTGGTTATATCTCCTCCAGTTTTTGATCACACTCCGAGATTCTTCTTGTGTATAATACCTCACACAAACGCGCACAGAGGCGCATTATACTGAGCGCGTGCGCCACAGTGCGTCAATTCATACATGCCCCGCCATCATTACAATTTGATACGACCGTAAACTACATAAATCACTTCTACCATAGCTTATATGATACTTACATTGCCGTGTACATACATAAATACTGACGACACATCCATAACGGTGATAGCTTGAGAGCATTATGCCCTCAAGGACGGTAGGAATGGGTGCTAGACGTTCAGAAAGTGTGCGTGGGAAGGTATTGATGCGGCTGGAATTCAGCCAAAAATGGAATCAGGCGCGAGCGCAACAGTGGGCAGGCATCTCTTCTCATTGTCTCACGCAACAACTAAGTGCCATCGGTGATGAGCGGCCATCTCGGCCATGCGCTACAAGCATGTGATATCGGCTTGTTCCTTGTTCCATTCTCGGCCATCTCATTCCCTTCCGCATTTGAATCCCCGACGCATAAACTGTATATTCTATCAGCCACACTATGATTACCTGACGATTACCTCATCACTCGAGACCCATCATGTCGATTCTTTCCCTTCCCCATTTTCAATCTCCGACTCGCGAACTGTACATTTTTATCAGCCACGTCATCACAGCGAACTTCGCAACTCCGCATTTTCAATCTCCGACCCACAAACTGTACATTTTTATCAGCCACGTCATCACAGCGAACTTCGCAACTTGAAGTCGCAGTCAGAATATATCTTAGCCTCCTTGATCATTAAGTAATGCTGAACATCCAGACTGATATTGCTGACGTGTTGACAAATTATAGAAACCTAATGCGATGTTAAACACAGATTGAGTACTTGAACGTTGCTGGCAAGGGTTCACGAGGTTATTGAGACTGCGCAGGGTGCCCTCGAACACCAGGTTAACACTCCACACCAGGTGAACGCTGGGAGCCACCGAGGCCATCGCGTTATGCTGAATTGACATAGGAATTGAGAGAAGGTCACTAGGAGTCTTTAGACCTTCTCGCCGGCCTCATCAAGGCCAGAACGCAAAGATGGCGAGTTTGTGCAGGTCGCTCGCGAACGATACTCGAATGATAGCAGTTTGTTTGCCCTAGGACCGTCGAGTCAGAAGTGTCAGAGCCTCCGATGTGTTTAAGGGTGCGAAGAGCTCAGTTTTCTCTAAGGCCCAATTATTGGCGTTTTCATTTCTGCCAATCTTCTCGCTCTGGGAGTCAGGTGATTCAGAGTTCCAGCTCACTTCGACACCACTCTGACACCACATTCTGCACGCTACGCCATTGTCACCTGTCCAACATTCCTCAACTTGAGTTCACGACGTCACACGTGGTTTTCATCCAACTCCCCCTAGCGTTGAGTCATTTACAACTTCTTTTTTCTTTCAAGGTCGCTGACATATAGCGAATGTCCGGTTCATTTCTAGGCACATGTCAGATACAGGACAACCCAAACGACCGTCCTCTCCAGGTTCTGTAAGTCTGGAAGATGACAGAAGACCTGCCAAGAAGGAGAGAACTGCGCGCCGTGCAAAGGTCGACCATAAGGGCCGCGACCATAGACGTGTCACTTCCGTTCGCGTCAAGAGCAGTACAGGCGCTTATAGGTCACGTAGGATGAAGGAGGAAAAGGTGGAACCCACGCTATCAGTACCTGTGGAGAATGGAGATACCAGCGAGGCGATTGGACCGGTGAGTACATGTGGCAGTTAGAAAGAGTAAAACGTCTCTGACAGTGGATAATTATCAGGCTAGTCCTTCATCCTGGGCCCCAAACGTTGACTCTGAAATCGCAACTGACAACCTGGACGCGACAATCAGGCCTAAGAGAAAAAAAAACACCACGGCCGTAAGTGTGATATTAGGCTTTTTGTTCTTATTGACTTACTACGGAACGATGTCACTTAGACAAAACTCCAAGATTGGTTAGCATACCGCGATTCCACCCTTGATGAACTTCTGCGGCTCGAAGGCCCAGCCGTACACCATGACTCCGATGGGCGCACCATGTGCTCCTTCTGCTCCTCAAGTGATGCGACGGGCAGTCTTTTTCAATGCGTGGATTGCATTCAAGGTGTCTCTAGCGTGATGTGTAGAGACTGCCTTCTGAAAGGCCATCAGCAGAACCCGCTACATCGTATAAATGTATTCAATCCCACCCCCATGCCAAACAACATACTAACACCAGCGTAGAAATGGACTGGAGTCTTTTTTATCAGTACTAGTCTTCGCGATGTGGGACTTCGTTGCCAGTTAGGCCATGCTGGCTCTCTCTGTCCTGACCCACGCCCGGGGCCATCCGACTTTGTGGTTTTCGACTCAAATGGATTTTCGCGAGTCAGCGTGGACTTCTGTGGCTGCACCAAATCACTTGGTGTCCCCCCTCGTGTTCAACTACTGCGGGCAGGATGGTTCCCAGCTTCTTCTGAGCGACCTCGCACGGCATTCACCTTTAATGTCTTGAACGCATTTCATCAGCTGACCTTACAAGGAAAAACAACATTATAC
Source organism: Agaricus blazei (assembly GCA_029719445.1). NCBI lineage: Eukaryota > Fungi > Basidiomycota > Agaricomycetes > Agaricales > Agaricaceae > Agaricus > Agaricus blazei. The sequence goes on along the minus strand of SSNC01000030.1, from coordinate 136,835 downwards.
GATTATTATCATTCCCTGACCTTTCAAACTGACAACTTGATGCTTGGGAAGCCTGCGGTACGTTCTCTAGATGCTGGACTATCAGGATATCCTTTATCTAACCGTTGTCTCTTCAAGCATCGATACAAGGAGTTCCAACATGTGTTCCGTGTTTGGCGCCACCTGAAATCATTGAAGCAGGCAGGTCGAGCGCATGATCCAGAAGGTGTGGGGGCCACATCTAATGGTGAACTTGCTCTTGAATGTCCTGCTTGTCCGCATCCTACCAAAAACCTCCCCGAAAACTGGGAGAATTTCCCCCCCAATCTACGGTGAGTGTGATCCTTCATCAATTTGGGGTAGGTAATCATCCTATATGTAGATTCCTTTTTACGCTGTTCATAGCCCTTGATGCAAACTTCAAACTCAAGAACAAAGAACGTGGTATTCAAGATTTCGAGTTGGATCCTGGATTAGGCTGTTATGTCGAGCATGCCCCTTACCAGAAGCATATTTTGGGACATGACACGGAAGCTGAGGTAGGTACAACTCACCTGCATGATATACAACCACTTAACAAACTTTTAGCTAAATTCATGTTCCTCGGATCATACAGCAATTGCAAGGGCTAATACGTCCATTCCAGGGTACTGTGTAAATGGTGTTGGTGCTAGTATTTGTTCACGCCATTCACTCATTCGCCGAAATGGTGTAGTTGATCTACCGAAGGGAGAAAAGTAAGCACACATTTTATATTCTGGGATTAATGCTGATGCTGTGATAGATATTCAAGTATGGACTACATGATACTGTCGGCATTAATGGGTATTTCCCTTATGCGAGTGTTGATATCCTATGACATTGGGTGTCAATGGATGAAACACTTTTACAGGCGCATGGCTGAGTATCCAAAGGAAATGCAGCTTCCAGATAATACTGTTGTGGATATTGGGATTCCCAGCTGGCATGTTAATGGTCATGGATCATTTTGTCGAGCAACCTATTCACTGAATCATATTTCGGGTGTTGGGCGGACTTGTGGAGAAGATATTGAGATAGGTTGGTCTCATACAAATGCACTTGGTCCTAGTGTCAGGGAGATGGGTCCAGCTATGAGACGTGAAACACTGAATTATCACTGGAATGGATGGAATTTCCGAAAATATGTGGGATTTCGTGAGTAGATTTATTTTTCACCTCTTAACTGCAAATCTGAGTTCATTATACAGGGAGTCTGTTTGCAAAGCGATTTGAAGATGCAGTTGTGATGAAGGATAAGCATGAAGCTAATCTGTCTCTTCTTTCATCAGGATTCTCAGAGGCAACACTTGCAAAATGGAGACGGATGGTTGATGATTGGGAGGATGAACGTTCACAGTGGTCTCGGTCCAAGTTCACTCTTAGGCCATCAAAACCTAATCCATTTATGGAGCATGAGATATGTAAGTGGCTATCTATTATGACTAATCTCAACATTAATCCACTTTGTTTAGCCAAGTCAATTCAAGAGATTCGCTTGGAGTTAGCAAGAAAAGAAGCAGCTGATGCTACTCGGGGCGTTATCTCACCACACAAGATTAGTATTGGTGATTTCATTATCAAGGGATTTGAGCTTGAAGAACAACAGTAAGTACACTTCTTTTTGGTGATCATATAATAACTAACTTGGTGATTTAGATTTAGGCTATTACAGGAGGCTTCATTGATAGGAAAACTTGATCCTACTACAAAACCAACAAAGAAGCAAGTTGATCTACAAGAAAAGCGTAATACTCTTCATCATCGTATTGCCCAATGGCGGAAGATCCAATTGGATCATATGCCATTTCTTGGATCACAGCCAAGTATATCTGCCACTTTGGATATTGATGACCAGGCAACAGGTGAAGCAGCAGAACTACTTCCTTTGTTTCTGCCACTTTCTGTTCCTTCAACCTTTCATAGTTTCCCTTCAATGAAGTTATTGATGGAAACAGAAGTTCAACTCCGTATTGGGCAGGCAGATGAAGCTCTTGAAACAATTCGCCGAAATCGTCGCACAATTACAAGTCTCACTATATTCAAGCAGTTGAATATCTCAGGCACTGGCAACAAGCAAAATACTCGTATTCGTAATCTTTTTGATTGCTATAACCATCGCATTCAACTTGCAGCTAACATTTATCGACATGCCCATCATTTGATAACCACCTTTCAACCTCATGACCCATCACTTCTTCGGCTCAAAAAGCTTGCTCCTGAAGACATCCGTGGACCAGGACGAGGGTCAGAAGAAAAGGAAGCTGCAGGAAGATATCAAATGTCTTGGATTTGGTTGGCAAGTAATAGCAGGCAAGCTTCTGATGAAGAGGATGAAGAATTTATTAGTTCAATGCAAGTTGAGTGGGTCAAAGCACTAGCAAGGAAGAACCGGTGGAATGAAGAATACTTGTTGATTCAAGAGGAAATGCGGCGCACAGTTGCTTATTTGGAATGGAAAGCAGAGTGGTGGATGGAACAGGCAACAAAAAGAAGGGTCGATGATCAGGGTTTGGCCCAGGGATTGCATGCATATGCTTATCAACAAGCATATTTGCAAGAGGCAATGGCAAAGAGCTGTGTCAAGAAATGGGTACCATTGTTGAAAATACATGGAGGAGATATAAACTGGGCAAGTAAGTATGAAGGTGAAGAAGGAGATGAGTTAGAAAAGGAGAGTGATGAAGAGTCTGAGGATGAGTAGGAGAGATTATAACTTAGTCAATTTGGCTGTAGTGTTTACAATGCCTATAACAAAAACCCCAGATTACAAGAATGAAAATGCCAAAGTGCAAGAATGAAACTGCCATTGAGTGAGATTGAAACTATCAATTGAATGCAATGAAAATTCCAACAAGGTAAATATGAAAACACCAATTGTTGGGAATGAAACATCCATAGTGCAATAATGAAAACCCCAGACCACAAGAATAAAAATGCCAAAGTGCAGTAATGAAACTGCCATTGAATAAGATTGAAACTATCAATTGCATGCAATGAAAATTCCAACAAGGTAAATATGAAAACACCAATTGTTGGGAATGAAACATCCATAGTGCAATAATGAAAACCCCAGACCACAAGAATAAAAATGCCAAAGTGCAGTAATGAAACTGCCATTGAATAAGATTGAAACTATCAATTGCATGCAATGAAAATTCCAACAAGGTAAATATGAAAACACCAATTGTTGGGAATGAAACATCCATAGTGCAATAATGAAAACCCCAGACCACAAGAATAAAAATGCCAAAGTGCAGCAATGAAACTGCCATTGAATGAGATTGAAACTATCAATTGCATGCAATGAAAATTCCAACAAGGTAAATATGAAAACACCAATTGTTGGGAATGAAACATCCATAGTGCAATAATGAAAACCCCAGACCACAAGAATAAAAATGCCAAAGTGCAGCAATGAAACTGCCATTGAATAAGATTGAAACTATCAATTGCATGCAATGAAAATTCCAACAAGGTAAATATGAAAACACCAATTGTTGGGAATGAAACACCCATGGTGCAATAATGAAAACCCCAGACCATAAGAATAAAAATCCCAAAGTACAACAATGAAATTGCCATTGTATAAGGTTGAAACTATCAATTGTATACAATGAAAATCCCAACAAGTGGAAATGAGAATGTGCACAGGTAGGTATGAAAATGCCAATAGCTAGCAATAATACCTCCATGGGGTAATAATGAAAATGCCAAAGTTTTCTAATGAAAACTCCAAGTCACAATAATGAAAATGCCAAAATTCAGCAATGAAATTGCTATTGCACAAGATTGAAACTATCAATTGGATATAATGAAAACCCCAGACAAGAATAAAAATACCAAAGTGGAGCATTGAAACTGCCCTTGTATAAGATTGAAACTATCAATTGCATACAATGAAAACCCCAATAAGTGGAAATGAGAATGTACACAGGCAGGTATGAAAATGCCAATACCTGGCAATAATATCTCCATGGTATAATAATGAAAATGCCCAATGTTTCTAATGAAAATTCTTAGTCACAACAATGAAAATGCCAAAGTTCAGCAATGAAACTACCCATTATATAGAATGAAAACAAACAATTGGGTATGAAAATACTTACTACCAAATATGAAAACACCAATCCCTGGTTATGAAATGTCCATGATATAATAATGAAAACAAAATGAAAATCTCTAGACATAGTAATGAAAATGCCAATATCCACCAAGAACCAGTAGAATGAGATTGCCAACTGACTAGAATGAAACATCCAGTCAGATTTAACAATAGTAGTATAAACCAAGAATGATATTGCCAGTGTATAAGTATAGTATTGATAATATATTGGACTGGCATATTATGAAACCTCCAATCTCAAAAACAGCGGAATAATGAAAACATAGACTGGATATATCATAACCGTAAGTTGCAGTCGTTCATTGGATACAATGAAAATTCTTCAATTGGATATAGCCAATAAGTTATGATAACGGGTAGCAGCTACTAGTGACCGGGTAGCAACGGCAAGATATTCTTAGCTACCACCACTGTCCCGACATCCTCCGAGTCGGCCTTCGTGCTCAAGCACGTCCGCCGCCTCCTCCCTACAGGCCTTCCTCAGCCAATCCAATCCACACCGGCCACCTCGACTTCATTCTTGAAGATCGTCGACGTCCCCATTCCTCAGTCTATGCCCAAGAATGACTGGGTCAATCTCACACGCAAGCGTCTTCTCGACGCTATTGCTGCTTCTCCTCATGCCCGATTAGGGACGCTCATCCAACATCAAGTCCGTATCATGCGGACTTCTGCTCATTCTGATTCGTGCATTGCATGGATCGATATCTCCGACACCACCACGGGCATCAACGCTCGTACATTCATTGGCCAGAAGGTTTCCGTTTCTGGAACCTTGTGCCGCATTCAGGGCGCTCGCCCCCATTCCGGCTCCGTCCGATGCCAATGTTGTCATCGATGGGGCCACCATGCTAATCAGTGTCGCCGACAAGGTGTCTGCTGCGCTCTATGCGGTGGTCCTCACACTGAACACAATCATTCCACGTTGGTCAACCCTAAACAAGTTGATCAACGTCGCTGCATCAACTGCGTCACTTCCAAGCGCGCTAAGGTAAATCATTCCGCAACGGACACTTCGTGTCCGTTTTGGAAACATAGGTTCGACCGGGACTGGCTTCATCGTCAGTTCCCTCGCGTTTAGAGGCTGGGTAGGAATTTCTTTTATTCAGCATTATGATGGCCATTCGTAGTCGTTCTTTCATTTTCTACGGCCTTTATGATTTGGTTTTTATTTATGTCGAGCGGTTGACCTCGTCCCGCAGATACGAGAACAAAGGAAAGTGCATGTTGTTTCGGGCTTAATGTACGCTGCCGAGGGTCGAAAGGCGGGGAAACGCGTTATGGCATCCCATGTATGAGGTCGATTTTGAAATAAATCCCATTGATTACAAAAAAAAAAAAAAAAAAAAAAAAAGAGACTAGGGTAATGTCATCAATGAAGACAGGCACTATGACCTTAATGTCTCCCTTGGAATAGATGTAAATGGAGTTGTCGGAGCGAAGTCTGGAGTAGCCAATACCCTCTAGAACACCTCGGAGCTTCTTACTCCACTGTCTGGCAGCCTGCTTGAGGCCATAAAGCGATTTACGGAGCCTGAAGACCATATTAGGGCCTCCAGTGTGATAGCCCTCTGGTTGCCTCATGTAAATCTCCTCCTCGAGTTCCCCATAAGTGAAGGCAGAGGAGATATCAACAGAGCACATTTTGTAGCCCTCTCTAGCAGCCAGAGCTATAATGAGTCTCAGAGAGGCAGGACGAAATGTAGGGGCAAAGACCTCGGTGTAATCAAATCCAGGACGTTGGGAGAAGCCCTTAGCAACAAGACGAGCCCTATAGTGCTCAATAGAGCCGTCGGCATGCCTTTTCACCTTGAAGACCCAGCCAGAGTTGACTATCTTCTTACCAGGAGGCAGCTGAGTGAGTTCCCAGGTCCTGTTAGCCTCGAGATTGAATATCTCAGTGTTACAAGCATCGACCCAGTGTTCCCTGTCAGGGGACTGCATAGCCAGCCTGTAGGTGCGAGGATCAGCTGTAGAAACAGCCCCAGCAAACTCAACCTCATAGAAGTCAGTATCAGCTGAAAGAGCAGCCTCATCGTCGTCTTCTGGGTCTCTAGCAGGCAAATTAGGTTGCTTGACCTTCCACCAGTCACCAGGAGGCTTCCGAACACGCCCAGTGCGACGTGGCACTCTGGGAGGCTCAGGGGGCACTCCAGAAGTGGGAGGAGTCACAGGGAGCGGAATTGGAGCTTGTGGGGGCAGAGTAGCAGGGCTAGGAGGAGAAGGAGCAGGCAGAGGAGTCTCCTCTTCGAGAGGAACAGCAGGAGAACTCGGACTGGGAGGCTGAAAGCGAGCAGGGAGAGGGCTAGTATCACCCCCTTCATCTAGAAGAGGTGGCACTCCGAAATGCGACGTTGGTGGTGCAGGGGAGGGCTCAGAAACATTCTGAGACTCAGGGGAGGGGGGAGGGCCAGCAAATGACGGAACAGCATCGAGTTGGGCTTTAGAAGTCCCAGGAAAGTACCTTTCATCGAAATCAGCTCTCTCCGAGATCACAGAACGCTTAGTGACTGGATTGTAGAACTTCCAGCCTTTGTAGCCTGCAGGATAGCCTATAAAGACGCATTTTTCGTAGTGAGGCTCTAGAGAAGTCCTCTTATCTCGTTGTACATGCACATAGGCAGTACACCCCCATACTCGGAGGTGGGAGACATCAGGTTTTCGCTTATAGAAGGCCTGGAAGGGTGTAGTGCCAGAAAGCGACGCTGTAGGCAGCCTATTCCACACATGGACCATAGAAGACACACATTCTCCCCAGAAAGAGGCAGGAAGACGAGATTCCGAGAGCATAGCAGTGATTCTTTCACCCATAGTCCTATTAGCTCTCTCCGCAAGGCCATTCTGCTGAGGTCTGTTGCGAGTAGAATGCCTCCTTTCGATCCCAGACTGCTCCGTGAACGTTAGGAAGGCCTTAGACATGTATTCACCGCCTTTATCATCCTGTAGAGCCCGAATTTTGACTCCAAGTTGATTTTCGGCCCAAGATTTGTAGACTTTGAACACTTCAAAGGCTTCTGACTTGCTTTTAAGCAGATGTACAGCCCAGAATCGCGTTGCGTCATCTATAAAGGTGATCCAGTACTTGTAGCCTGAGTGGGAAGCAACTGGGAGCGGTCCGTGAAGGTCTGAGTGCACCAGCTCGAGAGGGGATCGATTGTGATTGAGGGAGGGAGGAAATGGAAGGGAATGCATCTTTCCTGCAAGGCAGGGCTCACATATAGGGTCAGGAGGAGCATTAGAATCGAGTTTGAGGCCTGTAACAAGGTCCTTACTCAACATAGACTTCACATCAGCATAATTGTGATGAATGAAGCGACGATGCCACAGGGAGAGGTCAGCTGGCAGTGTAGAAACAGCAAAAGCGGCCTCGGAAGTGATTGTAGAGCCATCTAGCTCAGCAGAGTTGTTGGAGTGGATAGTGGCCGTAAAAAGCGTTGTTCCCTTGCACTGGAAGGCAATAGAGCGAGCAGAAATGGTGATATTGAAGCCCTTGTTAGACTGCCCCAGCAGTCTTGTGTTAGAGTGCCCCAACAGTCTTGTATATGGACTTAGAGATGGTACGACTTTCTGATCATGTGATATGTTAGTAAGCACATGTTGAACTTGTCTGTGAACGCTCTAGAAGCCTTTAGCTTCTTAGACTTGTTCACAGGTGAGTATAGAGTTCTGTATATTCATAGATAGCTTCTTAGACTTGTTCACAGGATTGCTTAATCGATCGCTTCTTGAACCGCAACCACTACCTTCCTGTTTTGGAAGTCTCAGTGGAAGTGCTTGAGAGGCAATACATAGCGTCCCAAACGTCTAGTCATGGATACACGCGAGGATTTCGATAACGGAGGGTGGTCTACGGACGACGATGCGCCACTCCCCGAAGCTCTACAGGCCGCGGTCCTCAAAACACCGCAAACCCCCAAGGCGACCCATCTCGAGAAGATGCGGTCTCATTTGAGAGCCAAGCAGCTCAAGGCTGCTGGGCCCTCCCCCTACGCTACCCCCACCCCCGCAGGCCCTTCGCAAGCGTCGGCGACGACCCTGTTGTCGTACGCGTCTCAGAGCCTGCACACTCCTGGTAACCCCCCGGCTACCCCATCCTGCGCCTCTTCGATCTTCTCGCCCTCTGCGGTGCCAGGAAAGAAGAACCGACTCGCCTCCATGTTGGCCACAGCGTCCGACATGGTCCGCTCCACCTCCCCAGGCAGCGACTACGTGGCTTATGCTTCGGAGTTGTTGATCCTGATTTACAACCTCCTCAACTCCCCTGCCTACAAGCAGATGGAGTTCATGAACATGACGGGCTCGAATTCTTTCGAGGAATCTCTCGCCATTATCATCGCGCAGACTGGCCCGCCCCCTCCATCCCCAGTCAAAGCCCCTGCCCCCCCCCCACCTTCGACTCCGAGTGCTCCCGAGTCTCGACCCCGGTCCCCGATGGCCGAGGTTGAGCACGAGGCTGCGGCACCTCAGCCGAAGAAAGTCAGGATCCAATCGCCAGCCGGATCCACTCCTAAACCCGCTGCGACTCGGAAGCGTGCCCCGGCTGCACCCGCAGCTGTTTGAGCACCTCCTAAGTCCGCTCTCAAGGCCAAGCCGGCTCCCATCCCCTCCTCCCCCAAGGCCCCGGCTCCCTCTACTGCCCCAGCTGTGTCCAGGCGTGCACCAGCGCGCAAGGGCAAGCACACCACTCACGGCGCGTCTCGCAAAGGCGTCCACATCACCCCCCCGGCCGGATCTAGTATCCGTGCTATTAATATCACTCCAGAAGTTCTACTGGAGTGCAATCGCCACCTTAAGGACGATCTCAAATCCGAGGTCGTTCTTGAAAGTTCCATCGACTCGGGTACCGGCATCTTCATAGCCGCCTCCCGGGTATTGTCCCACCCCGAGTCCGCGTGCGTGCTCAGACACATACGCCGCCTCGTCGACCCCAACGGCCTCGTCCCGCTTCAGGCCACCACCCCCACTTCCACATCGTATCTCAAGATCATCGATGTACCACTCATCCCGGCTCCCCCCGCCTCATGGATCGTCGCGCAGCACACCGCCTTTGCCGCTGCTATGCAAAAATTGCCGATCGGGCAATCTCTCGCCCGACAAGTCAAACACGCAGTCCGTTTCATGCGGACTTCCAAGCACTCTGACACCTGCATCGCGTGGGTGGACATTCAAGACTCCGTCTCGGGCCGTACGGCCCGTGACTTCATCGGTAAGCACGTCCTCATTGGAGGGCGTAACTGTCAGATCCGAGGCGCTGCACCCCGGCCCGGCTCCATCCTCTGCACTTGCTGCCAGAGGTGGGGTCACCATTCCGACATCTGCCGTTCAAAGGGCATACGGTGTCCTCACTGCGCGGGTCCGCACTCTGCCAACTCGCACGTTCAGGCCGCGATTGCTATGAAACACAATCCCGACGACCGCCACTGCGCCAATTGTTCCGCCAGCAAGAAGAAGAAGACGGCGCACTCCACAACGGACACTTCGTGTCCGTTCTGGACCAATCGGTTCGACCGGGACTGGCTCCGACGCCAGTTCACATCGACGAAGTAATCGACTGTCATGGCCGGTTTCAGAAGCTGCAGCATGCGCGTCCACAATTTCCATTCACACAATCGCTATATCGTCTGCGTTTGGAACCGTCGGTCGGAGGCTGATGTATACGGGGTTTAGTACCACGGGGATGTTGGCTTGAGCTAAGGCTCGTCACGGTCTGTGGATTTCTATGCTTCATCATTTTATTTCTTTTGTTTTGTGTTTCTGGTTCGGGTTCTTCGAGCGCTTGACCTCGTTGCACGGATACGTTTCTTTCCCTCCACATGTAAGTGTTTGATTTTGTAGCGGTCTGGGGGCCCGCACCAATGGATACGCGTTAAGGCATCCGTATTAGTTTAGTAAGCCCGGAGTATCTAACCGGATGTCGTATAGCTAGACTAATAGAAGGTCCACCGAGAGGTGCCATTGAAAAAAAAAAAAAAAAAAAAAAAAAAACAGGATTGCTTAATCAATTCTTATCCGATTCACTCGTAACTACCACCGTTAGAACCGTCTCCGCACGCGCTACGTTCTACCTCCGACAGGTTATGGGCCCCGGCTTCTAACTACTGGCAAAACGAGTTTTTCATTCACAACTTCATTCATTCTCCTCTCCTTCTCTACTTCCTTAAATCTATTTCGCTTCCCCTGCTCTCAAATCAACTCTGATGGCTTCCGGATCGCCAACGTTTGCGAAACTCAATGCGGAGAACTATACGACGTGGTCTGGCGAGATGGAGGCGTGGCTGCGAGCTTCTGGGCTATGGAGAATTATCTCTGGCAAGCAGAAGTCCCCCACTGTCTCCTCTACTGTTACCCAGGCTGAAGCGGACACTCTGGATGCTTTTGAGGCTCGTTGTGACAAGGCTGCTGGCTGGCTATTCTTGATGGTTGAAGAGGAGCAGAGGGTGCACTTTAATGGCATCCAGGACGACCCCGTGAAGATGTGGGAGGCTCTGGAGGCTGTACACAGGCAGAAGAAGGCTGGAATGCGATTTAATGCTTATGGTGAGCTGTTCAGCATCCGAAAACTCGAGGAGGAGTCTCTCCAATGGCTTATCAACAGGGTAGAAGGCTGTAAACGTCGAATTAAAGAGCTCAGACCCACTTCCTTCACTCTGGAGATGCTAGATGATGAGCTGGCATCTTTTTTTTTTTTTTTTTTTTTTTTTATAATCAACGGCACCTCTCGGTGGACCTTTTATTAATGTAGCTATACGACATCCGGTTAGATACTCCGGGCTTACTACACTAATATGGATGCCATAACGCGTATCCGATAGGGGCACGAACCCATTACATGGAGTCAAACTTACAAAGGTGCAAAGGAAACGTATCCGTGCGACGAGGTCAAGCGCTCGATGAGAAAAGGAAAAAACAAACATATGAATCGAAATATTGAGGCAAAGAAAGTACGGACCGAAGTGAGCTACAAGCTTCAAACAAACATCTCCATAAGTCCAAGCCCCGTATCTACCAGCATGATGACCGGCGGTTTTCGTCGCAGACGTTATAGCAAAGGGGAAAAATGGTGGGTCCAGACATCGCAAGGTCCCGAAAGCGGCCATGACAGTCGCCTACTTTGTCGATATGAACTGGCGCCGTAGCCAGTCCCAGTCGAATCTATTGGCCCAGAACGGACACGAAGTGTCCGTTGTGGAGTGCTGCGTCTTCTTCTTCTTGCTCGCGGAACAGTTGCAGCAGTGACGGTCGTCGGGATTGCGCTTCATAGCAATCGCGGCCTGGACATGCGAGTCGGCAGTGTGCGGACCCACGCAGTGAGGGCAACGGATGCCTTTGGAACGGCATACGTCAGCATGGTGACCCCATCTCTGGCACCGAGTGCAGAGAATGGAGCCGGGCCGGGGTGCAGCGCCTCGGATCTGACAGTTTCGCCCGCCTATAAGGACGTGCTTACCAATAAAGTCTTTGGCCGTACGGCCTGAGACGGAATCTGCGATGTCCACCCACGCTACGCAGGTGTCTGAATGCTTGGAGGTCCGCATAAACCGGACCGCGTGTTTGATGTGTCAGGTGAGGGAATTTCCGACAGGAGAGTCGTGCATCGCGAGTCGGAAGGCGTCGCGCTGCGCATAGAGCCATAGGGCGGGGGAAGCCGGTATGAGTGGTACGTCGATGATCTTCAGATACGATGTGGAGGTAGGAGTGGCGGCCTGGAGCGGGACAAGGCCGTTGGGATTGACAAGACGGCGGATGTGCCTAAGCACACACGCGGATTCAGGGTGAGATAGTACCTGGGAAGCGGCAATGAAGATACCGGTTCCCGAGTCAATGGAACTTTCGAGAACGACCTCAGACTTGAGGTCGTCCTTGAGGTGGCGATTACACTCCTTTAGGACTTCAGGAGTGATATTTTTGGCACAGATGCTAGATCCGGCCGGGGGGGTGATGTGGACGCCCTTGCGAGATGCGCCGTGAGTGGTATGCTTGCCCTTGCATGCTGGGGCACGCCTGGACACAGCAGGGGCAGTAGAGGGAGCCGGGGCCTTGGGGGAGGAGGGGATGGGAGCTGGCTTGGCCTTGAGTGCGGACTTGGGAGGTGCTCGAACAGCTGCGGGTGCAGCCGGGGCACGCTTCCGGGTCGCGGCGGGTTTAGGAGTGGATCCGGTTGGTGATTGGATCCGGACTTTCTTCGCCTGAGGTGCCGCAGCCTCGTGCTCAACCTCGGCCATCGGGGACCGGGGTCGAGACTCGGGAGCACTCGGAGTCGAAGGTGGGGGGGCAGTGGGCTTGACTGGGGATGGAGGGGGCGGGCCAGTCTGCGCGATGATAATGGCCAGCGCTGTCTTGAACGAAACTTTGCCGGCCATGTTCATGAACTCAACCTGCTTGAAGGCAGGTGAGTTGAGGATGTTGAAGATTAGAATCAGCAACTCTGAGGCGTAAGCCGCAAAGTCACTGTCTGGGGAAGTGGATTTGAGCATGTCAGATGCGGTGGCTAACATCGATGCAAGACGGTTCTTCTTCCCTGGCACCGCAGAGGGCGCGTAGGGATTGGGAGTTGAGGGGGTGGATGGAGTGGTGGGGGCCTTGCCCTTGGCCGGAGTGTGCGGGCTCTGAGACGCGTACGACAACGGGGTCGTCGCCGACGCTTGCAAAGGGCCTGCGGGGGTGGGGGTAGCGTAGGGGGAGGGCCCAACAGCTGCTAGCTGTTTGGCTCTCAAATGAGACCGCATCTTTTCAAGACGGGTCGCCTTCGGGGTTGGCGGCGTTTTGAGCACCGCGGCCTCTAGGATTGGGGGGAGTGGCGCATCGTCGTCCGTAGACCACCCTCCGTTGTCGAAATCCTCGCGCGTATCCATGACTAGACGTTTGGGACGCTGTATATTCCTACTCAAGCACTTCCACTGAGACTTCCAAAAGAGGAAGGTGGTGGTTGCGGTTCAAGAAGGGATTGATTGAAAATCTCGGTGTTGCAAGCGTCCTGCCAGTGAGAGCGATCAGGAGACTGCATAGCCAGCCTGTAGGACCGAGGATCTGCATTAGAAACCGTCCCAGCAAACTCTACATCGCAGAAATCACTGTCAACAAGCAAAGCAGCCTCTTCTCCGAGTTCTGGGTTGTCCCCAGGCAGGTCAATGTTCTTGACCCTCCACCACTCACCAGGAGGTCGTCTAACTCGATTGGTGCACCTAGGGACTCGTGGAGGCTCAGCAGGCACAAGAGCGGTCGGAGGAGTGACAGGGAGTGGTGCAGGAGGTTGTGGAGGCGTTCTAGGTGGAGAGGGAGCGACAGGAGATGCAGGAACGAGCTCAGGAGATGCAGGAGCGATCACAGGAGCTTCAGGAGCATTCTGAGGTGCTTTAGACTCTTCAGGAGGAATATCACTTGCAGGAGTCGAACTAGGCAGCGGAGACGGTTCAGGGAGAGGCCAGATACCACCCCCTTCATCCTGGAGAGGTGGGAAGTCGAAATGCGACGAGGGGAGCGCTGGAGAAGGCTCTGAAGCAATAGGAGTTTCGGGAGAGCTGGGAGGGCCAGCAAATGAAGGAACAGCATCGAGTTGAGCTCTAGAAGTGCCAGGGAAGTACCTTTCATCGAATTCAGCCCTTTCAGAGATGATTGAACGCTTGGTGACTAGGTTATAGAACTTCCAGCCCTTGTAGCCAGTTGGATAGCCTATGAAAACGCATTTTTCATAGTGAGGCTGAAGAGAATTGCGTTTATCTTGTTGTATATGGACATAGGCAGTGCACCCCCATACTCGGAGGTGGGAAACGTCGGGTTTTCGCTTATAGAACGCTTGGAAGGGTGTAGAACCAGGGAGAGACGACGTAGGAAGCCTATTCCATACATGCACCATAGAAGAGATGCATTCACCCCAGAAACTTGGTGGCAATTTCGACTCAGAGAGCATGGCAGTGATCCTTTCCCCCATAGTCCTGTTAGCTCTTTCAGCTAGACCATTCTGCTGAGGCCTGTTGCGAGTAGAATGCCTCCTATCGATCCCACACTGTTCTGTGAAGGCTAGGAAGGCTTTAGACATGTATTCACCGCCTTTATCGTCCTGTAGAGCGCGCATTTTCACTCCTAGTTGGTTTTCAGCCCAAGATTTATAGATTTTGAACGCTTCAAAGGCCTCAGACTTGCTTTTCAGCAGATATACAGCCCGGAAACGCGTTGCATCGTCTATAAACGTTATCCAGTACTTGTAGCCTGAGTGGGAAGCAACTGGGAGCGGTCCATGAAGGTCTGAGTGCACCAGCTCGAGTGGGGATCGATTATGGCTGGTAGAGGAGGGGAAAGGAAGCGAATGCATCTTCCCAGCAAGGCAGGGCTCACATATGGGGTCAGGGGACGCTTTAGAGTCGATTTTGAGGCCTGTAACAAGCTCCTTGTTCACCATAGACCTCACATCAGCATAATTATGGTGAATAAAGCGACGATGCCATAGGGAGAGGTCACAGGGGAGTGTAGAGACCGAAAAAGCGGCCTCCGAGGTCAGAGTTGAGCCATCTAGCTCAGCAGAGTTGTTAGGGTGGATTGTAGCGGTGAAAAGATAATCGACGTACCACTTATTCCGGCCCCTCCCACCACTTGGATCACCGCGCAACGCGACGCCTTCACCGTCGCTATGCATAACTCCCCCGTAGGTCACGCTCTGTCACGTCACCTCAAGCACGCCGTCCGCTTCATGAGGACGTCACGCCACGCTGACACTTGTGTCGCCTGGCTCGATATCTCGGACTCCGTCTCGGGCCGTACGGCCCGAGACTACATTGGTAAGCACGTCCTCATAGGCGGACGGAACTGTCAAATCCGGGGCGCTGCACCCCGGCCTGGCTCTGCGCTATGCACTCGTTGTCAGCGCTGGGGCCACCACTCTGAGGTATGCCGATCTAAAGGTATCCGATGCCCACACTGCGCGGGACCGCACTCTGCGGAGTCCCATATCCAGGCTGCGATCGCGATGAAGAAGAATCCCGATGACCGCCACTGTGCTAACTGCTCCGCTGCCAAGAAGAGCAAGACCGCGCACTCCACCACGGACAAGTCTTGTCCGTTCTGGGACAATCGCTTCGACCGGGATTGGCTACGACGCCAGTTCCCATCGAAGAAGTAGTCGACTGTCATGGCCGGCTTCGGGAGCTGCAGCAAGCGCGCCCACCATTTTCCTTCGCTCACTTCGTTCGCTTCGGAAACCGCTGGTCGGAGATCGGTGTATACGGGATGGAGACCCCTGGGGATGTTGGCTTGAGCTTATAGCTCGTCACGGCTTGGGGTAGGATTCGTCTCATCATTTTCTTCTATATGTTTGATTTTTTCTTTTCTCATATGCGCTTGACCTTGTCGCGCGGATACGGTTTCTCCCCCGCCCTTGTATAGTTTGACTCCATGTATGCGTCTGGCGGCCGCACTCGGATACGCGTTATGGCATCCATATTAGACTAGTAAGCCCGGAGTATCTAACCAGATGTCGTATAGCTAGTTTAATAAAAGGTCCACTGAGAGGTGCCGTTGATTATAAAAAAAAAAAAAAAAAAAAAATTGTAGCGGTGAAAAGCGTTGTTCCCTTGCAGCAGAAGGCCATAGAGCGAGCAGAAATCGTGATGATGAAATTCTTGTGCTGTGCAAGGTATAAACAGGACAGCAAGTTGCTCCGGAGAGCAGGAACATGCAAAACTCTAGTAAACTCGACCGCTCTAGCCACCTTTCCGCTCAAAACTGGCTCAAAGACCACAGACCCCACCCCAGCAGAGTAAACAACTGAATTATTGGCTAAGTGAATGGGAATGCGATGGGGGGAGTAGGATTTAAACCAATGCTTGTGGGGGGTCATATGAGAAGTGGCCCCTGTATCTGCAAGCCAGTGGAAGTCAGCATCGAGCTGCAGGGGGCAGAGAGCGAAGGGGAAGAGGTAGGGGAGGGAGCACTTGCATTTCCAGCAAATTCTTGCACTCTCTGCGCTTTTTCGGCACCAGGAGTCGAGCTAGAGCTTGAGGAAGCGGTGGGGGAGTCAGTGGAGCTGTCCTGGGCCTTGTTGGCCTTGTTCCATCGTGTTTTAGGCTTCTGAGCGTCCTCCTGAGCGCGTTTCTTCGCCTTTTCGAACGTCCAGCAGTTAGCCACCTTGTGACCAGTCCTCCCGCAGAAATCGCAGGTCTCCGACGCATTTTTGAAGCCAGAACGCGCTGCCAGGGCCTGGGAGACTCCCAAGGCGTCCTGAGCACGTTTCCTTCCCTGGATATCCTCTGTAACGAAGGCCTGATGAATTGTGGTCTTGTCCAGCTTGTCCATAAGCAAAAGAGACGATGTAAAAGCAGAAAACTCGTCCGGGAGCGCCCTAATGAGTGCCATAGAGGCCAGCTCATCATCCAGCTCATCTAGAGTGAATTTCTCCGGTCTGAGCTCCTTTAGACGACGTTTGCAGCCCTCTACACGGTTTATAAGCGACTGGAGGGACTCCTCTTCGAGTTTACGGATGCTAAACAGCTCATCATAGGCATTGAATCGCATTCCAGCCTTCTTCTGACGATGTACAGCCTCCAGAGCAGCCCACATCTTGATTGGATCGTCCTGGATGCCTGCAAAATGCACCCTTTGGTCTTCTTCAACCATAAGATAGAGCCAGCCAGCTGCCTTGTCGAGTTTGTCCTCCCAGAGTGACTGGGAAGCGAAATCCTGGGGAGTAGGGGAAGAGGGAATGGAGGGAGCACTTTGTTTGCCTGAAACAAGTCTCCATAGGCCAGAGGCGCGTAGCCAGGCCTCCATCTCGCCGGACCACGTGGCATAGTTCTCCCCGTTGAGCTTAACAAACGCTGGCGAACCCGAAGCCATACGAGCAAAATTGCGGGCAGGGGAAGCGAAATAATTTGAGGGAGGAGGGATGAGAGAGAGCAGGAGTTGAGTAGATGATGGTTGAAGAATGAAAAGTCGATTTGTAGGTCGTTAGAAGCCGGGGCCCATAACCTGTTGGAACGAGAACGTATAGTTCGCAGTGGCGATCCTAACGACGCTAGTATCGAGCGGATCGGATAAGAATTGAGCTAGTATTAGCACAGTTACTCTGTGGACAAGTATAAGAAGCTAAATCAACAATACAAAGAGATTGCTCACCTGTGGACAAGTATAAGAAGCTAAAGACTTCTAAGTCGTCCACAGGCAAGTTCAACATGCGCTGACTAATCTATCACGTGAGCGGAATTGTCCGCTTTACTCTAAGTCGAGATATACACAAAACAAATTAACCAGTCACTCTAATGTCATGACTTAACTGAATGCTTGGGGCATTCTAACAGGGAAGCATCAGAATAGGTGGTAAACAGCTCTCCGGAGTCACTACCTCGGTAGACAAGCTGGTAGTGCAGTGTGCCCTTCAAATAGCGAAGTAAATGCTTTACAGCAAGCCAATGGGCAGGAGCAGGATTGTGATTGAATCTCCCGAGGTAGGAGACAGCATAGGCAATGTCGGGTCGAGTCATGGTGGCTAGATACTGCAGGGCACCTACAGCAGAGAGATAAGGAACTGACTTCATCTCAGCCTGCTCCTCAAGAGAGGGAACAATGTCCGAGAGCTCAGATCCAGGAGGTAGAGGGGTGGAAAGGGAGTTAGAATCGTCCATATTGAACCGTTCTAGGAGCTCCTTGATGTAGTGCTCTTGGGAGAGGGAGATGGAACGCTTAGAGCGATCCTGCTTCACCTGAATGCCCAGCAGAAGTGTGGTGGAGCCTAGATCTCGCAGTTTGAAGTGCCTAGACAGCTCTGAGACAGCAGAGGCCATAGCTGCATCGCTTTTAGAGACTAGGGTAATGTCATCAATGAAGACAGGCACTATGACCTTAATGTCTCCCTTGGAATAGATGTAAATGGAGTTGTCGGAGCGAAGTCTGGAGTAGCCAATACCCTCTAGAACACCTCAGAGCTTCTTACTCCACTGTCTGGCAGCCTGCTTAAGGCCATAGAGCGATTTACGGAGCCTGAAGACCATATTAGGGCCTCCAGTGTGATAGCCCTCTGGTTGCCTCATGTAAATCTCCTCCTCGAGTTCCCCATAAGTGAAGGCAGAGGAGATATCAACAGAGCGCATTTTGTAGCCCTCTCTAGCAGCAAGAGCTATAATGAGTCTCAAAGAGGCAGGACGAAATGTAGGGGCAAAGACTTCAGTGTAATCGAATCCAGGACGTTGGGAGAAGCCTTTAGCAACAAGACGAGCCCTATAGCGCTCAATTGAGCCGTCGGCATGCCTTTTGACCTTGAAAACCCAGCCAGAGTTGACTACCTTCTTACCAGGAGGCAGTTCAGTGAGTTCCCAAGTCCTGTTAGCCTCGAGATTGAATATCTCAGTGTTACAAGCATCGACCCAGTGTTCCCTGTCAGGGGACTGCATAGCAAGCCTGTAGGTGCGAGGATCAGCTGTAGAAACAGCCCCAGCAAACTCAACCTCATAGAAGTCAGTATCAGCTGAAAGAGCAGCCTCATCGTCGTCTTCTGGGTCTCTAGCAGGCAAATTAGGTTGCCTGACCTTCCACCAGTCACCAGGGGGCTTCCGAACGCGTCCAGTGCGACGTGGCACTCTGGGAGGCTCAGGGGGCACTCCAGAAGTGGGAGGAGTCACAGGGAGTGGAATCGGAGCTTGTGGGGGTGGAGTAGCAGGGCTAGGAGGAGAAGGAGCAGGCAGAGGAGTCTCCTCTTCGAGAGGAACAGCAGGAGAACTCGGACTGGGAGGCTGAAAGCGAGCAGGGAGAGGGCTAGTATCACCCCCTTCATCTAGGAGAGGTGGCACTCCGAAATGCGACGTTGGTGGTGCAGGAGAGGGCTCAGAAACATTCTGAGACTCAGGGGAGGGGGGAGGGCCAGCAAATGACGGAACAGCATCGAGTTGGGCTTTAGAAGTCCCAGGAAAGTACCTTTCATCGAAATCAGCTCTCTCCGAGATCACAGAACGCTTAGTGACTGGATTGTAGAACTTCCAGCCTTTGTAGCCTGCAGGATAGCCTATAAAGACACATTTTTCGTAGTGAGGCTCTAGAGAAGTCCTCTTATCTCGTTGTACATGCACATAGGCAGTACACCCCCATACTCGGAGGTGGGAGACATCAGGTTTTCGCCTCATCGCTTCTTGAACTCAAACCACTACCTTCCTCTTTTGGAAGCCTCAGTGTAAGAGCTATGAGTAGCAATAAACGCAGTGATATGGACACGTCTGGCGACTGGTTTGAAGACACTGCCCCCGCCGTCTCTGATACGGACTTTGAACGCCTTCTCGCGGAGGCCAAGGAGTCCACATCTCGCATAATGGCCGAGGACGCCCCGCCGCCCAAGCCTATGACGCGCGCTGAGAAGATGCGTGCAAAATTTGGAAAGGCCATCGCTCACGACGACCCCCCTCCACTCCCCACCACCCCGGTAACCCCCACCCCCTCGTCCTCTCGCCAGGGCAGGGGAATGACACCAGAGCATCTGACGAATCTCCTCAATTCGCCAGCGCTCTCTACTGCTTCAAAAGCCGCTTCAATCTACTCGCCCTCCCAGGTGCCTGGAAAGAAGCATCGACTGGCCAACATGCTGTCGACTGCCGCCGACATCGTGCAGACCACCTCCCCGACGAGAACTTCACTGGTTACGCTGGCGAGCTTCTACGTCTTATTTTCATTATCTTGCGAAGTAGCGCTCACAAGAATATCGAGTTTCAGAACATGGCGGGCCACACCTCCTTCGAGGTTGCGCTCGCAATGCTAATTGCTCAGGCTGGACCGCTGCCCCCTTCCCCGGTCAAGCCCTCCACCCCCCTTCCCCCTCGACCCCTGTTGTTCCCTCAAGTCGCCCTCGGTCTCCTATGGCCGAGGACGAGGTAACTACCCCGATCTCGAAACGTGTCCGGATCCAGTCACCTGGGTCCACCCCAAAGGAAGCCGCCCCTAAGAAGCGTGCCCCGGCTGCACCCGCAGCTGTCCGAGCACCTCCTAGGAGCAATCTCAAGGCAAAGCCAGCCCCCGTCCCATCTCTTCCAAAGGCCCCGGCTCCCTCATCCGCCCCCGCTGTGTCCCGCCGTGCTCCCGCACGTAAGGGCAAGCACACCAGCCACGGCGCTTCGCGCCGTGGGGTCCTTATCCATCCACCGGCCGGATCTACCATCCGCGCTATAAATATCACTCCTGACGTCCTTAGGGAGTGCAACCGCCACCTCAAGGACGACCTCAAGTCTGAGGTCGTTCTAGAATCTTCCGTCGACTCGGCTTCCGGCATCTTCATTGCCGCCTCCCGGGTTCTTTCTAAGCCCGAGTCTGCGTGCGTGCTCAAGCATGTACGCCGCCTCGTTGACCCCAACGGACTCATCCCCCTCCAGTCCGCCACTCCTACCTCCACGTCCTACCTCAAGGTTCTGGACGTTCCACTCATTCCAGCTCCCCCCGCTACTTGGCTCCAGGCGCAACGCGAGGCGTTCACCGTCGCGATGCACAATTCCCCTGTGGGTAAACCCTTATCTGCACACATCAAGCACGCCGTCCGTTTCATGCGGACATCACGTAAGTCCGATACTTGCATCGCTTGGATCGACATAGCAGACTCCGTCTCGGGCCGCACGGCCCGTGACTTCATTGGTAAGCACGTCTTCATTGGCGGGCGTAACTGTCAAATCCGCGGCGCTGCCCCGCGGCCCGGTTCTGCTCTCTGCACTCGGTGCCAGAGGTGGGGCCACCATGCTGATGTATGCCGCTCCAAGGGCATACGCTGTCCTCACTGCGCGGGCCCGCACTCGGCCGACTCGCATATCCAGGCGTCCATAGCGATGAAGAGGAATCCGGACGACCGTCACTGCGCCAACTGCTCTGCAGCAAAGAAGAAGAATTCGGCGCACTCCAGCACGGACACTTTGTGTCCGTTCTGGAATAATCGCTTCGATCGGAATTGGCTACGCCGCCAGTTCCCATCCAAGAAGTAATAAGAGTCACGTCTTATTTCGGGAGCGCGCGCCGTTCGGTACCCATCATTTCCCCTTTGCTATCTCGTCCGCGATCGTGAACCGGCCTGTCTTGAAAATCGGGGCTGTATCCAAGTCAATATGTAGGTGGTATGTGTTTGCTGAGCCTAGACTCGTTTCGCCCATCTTATTATGTATGGACTTATCATTTCTTTTTCCTTTATGATTTGTTTTCTTTTCTCTCCTCGAGGCGATGATCTTTCCGCCAGGATACGGGTTTCGTTAATTTTGTTGATTGGGGCTTAATGTTTTTTACTTTGGATACGCGTCATGGCATCCTTATTCTTGTAGTATGCCCAGATTATCTACCTGGATGTCGTATAGCTACTTGAATAGAAGGTCCACCGAGAGGTGCCGTTGATACAAAAAAAAAAAAAAAAAAAAAAAAATCAGGTTTTCGCTTATAGAAGGCCTGGAAGGGTGTAGTGCCAGAAAGCGACGCTGTAGGCAGCCTATTCCAGACATGGACCATAGAAGACACACATTCTCCCCAGAAAGAGGCAGGAAGTCGAGATTCCGAGAGCATAGCAGTGATTCTTTCACCCATAGTCCTATTAGCTCTCTCCGCAAGGCCATTCTGCTGAGGTCTGTTGCGAGTAGAATGCCTCCTTTCGATCCCAGACTGCTCCGTGAACGTTAGGAAGGCCTTAGACATGTATTCACCGCCTTTATCATCCTGTATAGCCCGAATTTTGACTCCAAGTTGATTTTCGGCCCAAGATTTGTAGACTTTGAACGCTTCAAAGGCTTCTGACTTGCTTTTAAGCAGATGTACAGCCCGGAATCGTGTTGCGTCGTCTATAAAGGTAATCCAGTACTTGTAGCCTGAGTGGGAAGCGACTGGGAGCGGTCCGTGAAGGTCTGAGTGCACCAGCTCAAGAGGGGATCGATTGTGATTGAGGGAGGGAGGAAATGGAAGTGAATGCATCTTGCCAGCAAGGCAGGGCTCGCATATAGGGTCAGGGAGAGCATTAGAATCGAGTTTGAGGCCTGTAACAAGGTCCTTACTCAACATAGACTTCACATCAGCATAATTGTGATGAATGAAGCGACGATGCCACAGGGAGAGGTCAGCTGGCAGTGTAGAAACAGCAAAAGTGGCCTCAGAAGTGATTGTAGAGCCATCTAGCTCAGCAGAGTTGTTGGAGTGGATAGTGGCCGTAAAAAGCGTTGTTCCCTTGCACTGGAAGGCAATAGAGCGAGCAGAAATGGTGATATTGAAGCCCTTGTGCTGAGCAAGGTATAAACATGACAGCAGATTACTCCTGAGGTCAGGAACATGCAGGACCCTCGAAAACTCGACCGCTCTAGCCTCCTTTCCATTAACAACTGGTTTAAACACCACAGAACCTATCCCTGCAGAGTATACAACTGAATTATCAGCTAATCGGATGGGAATGCGATTGGGGGAGTAGTTCTTGAACCAGTGACGATGTGGGGTCATATGAGAAGTGGCCCCAGTGTCTGCAAGCCAATGGAAGTCAGCATCGAGCTGTAGAGGCGCAGAAAGCGAAGGGGAAGGGGAGGGATGTGAGGCACTTGCATTTCCAGCAAATTCACGGACTCTCTGCGCTTTTTCAGGGCTAGAAGTCGAAGAGGAGCTTGCTGCACATTCCCTTCTTGACCTCTAACCACCACCTTCCCTTTTGGGATGGGTGGGGCGAACGCCTTAGTAGCTGAGACGTCCACTCCTCGGTGAAATTGTTCGGGGTGCTGAGTAGGCGGGGTCTCACTCCCTGCTGAAATCCCAGAGGTTTGAGTTGAATAGCGCGGTCGGCATCTGTGCTATCGATGGATGTCGTGTCGACCACCGTTGGGCGGCCTTGGGGTATGTTACTCCCCTTCCGCTTGACCTTCGGGGCGTAGTCTCTGCGTCCCACCCTCGCGCTCTCTTCCTGGGGGCGCACCCCTCGTCTAGGACGGTCAAAACCTCTTGGACACCACTGCGATGGCGCTGCTCTCTGCGCCTTACACTCCTTTTCTACTCGGGACGAAAAACCTTCGTTCCACCACTCGTGCCCGCTCTTCTCATGGGCGCACCCTCTCGTCTGGACTGGCCAATGCCCTCCGGACACCACCGCGTTGGCGCCGCTCACAGCGCCCACACTCCCTTCCCTCAACGGACGTCAGATGCGACCACGTCCAACTTTCGCCGTCCCCCCCTCTTTTTCCCCATCGGACGGTCCGATCCCCTCCCGCACCGGGCTGCGGTGTCTTCAAGAGACCCTCCCGCTGTGCACCATCTTTCAGCGGCATCGCGCTGCTCGATCTCCCCCAGTCATCCATTCTTTGGCGGCTACCACTTTGCTGCGCACTTGTGCGTGGCTCCCCCTTCCCTCTCCTCGGCCGGATCCTACCCTGGGTCCGTCCATCATTGGCTAGCTATTCTTAGCTGGCACCGAGTGGTTGCGTTACTCTGTGACGTGACCTCACGCTCCGGGTCTTTTGACCCAACACTTGGAAAGTCGAAAATCCCCCCGACTTCTCCATCCTGTCCCTTCCGGCCCCGGCTACTTCGTAGCCGGTTCCCTCATTCGTTCCCGGCACCCAGCTGCCCCGACACTCTCTCCCGGCCCTGGCTACTCTATGCGATGGCCAGCTCTCCATTATTTCTTCAGGCACTCAGCTGCCTTCGTCATTCCTTTCACGGGAGCGCGTTCCACCGGCACCCACCATTCGCACTCGCTGCGCTGCGCGCGCGACTGCAACCGCCTCGTCAGAAAATCGGGGGCGTATCCGGGCTGTTATGTAGGTGTTATGTTTGCTTGAGCTAAGGCTCGTTTCGTACACTTCTCCCTACGGCCCATTATTTTTATCATTATTTTCCCCTTTTCTTTTATTTTACTCCTCGAGGCGATGTAAATTCCGCCGGATACGATATATGATTATAATGTTGTTTGGGGCTAATGTTTATTTTGGCGACGCGTCATGGCTGCCATATTCTTGTAGTATGCCCGGAGTATCTAACCGGATGTCAAATAGCTACTTGAATAAAAGGTCCACCGAGAGGTGCCATTGATACAAAAAAAAAAAAAAAAAAAAAAAAAAAAAGGAGCTTGCTGCAGAGCCTGAGGCGTTGTTTGAAGCGTCCTGAGCCTTGTTAGCCTTATTTCCGCGAGTTCTGGGCTTCTGAGCATCCTCCTGGGCGCGTTTCTTCGCCTTTTCGAACGGCCAGCACTTCTCCACCTTGTGACCAGTCCTCCCACAGAAATTGCAGGTATCTGACGCGTTTTTGAAGCCAGAGCGAGCGGCTAGAGCCTGGGAGCCTCCTAAGGCATCCCCAGCGCGTTTTTTTGCGTTGAATATCCTCTGTGACAAAGGCCTGATGAATGGTAGCCTTGTCCAGCTTGTCCATAAGCAAAAGAGACGAGGAGAAGGCGGAATAGTCATCTGGGAGCGCTCTAATGAGGGCCATAGATGCCAGCTCATCAGACATCCCTTCTTGAACCGCAACCACCACCTTCCTCTTTTGGAAGTCTCAGTGGAAGTGCTTGAGTAGGAATATACAGCGTCCCAAACGTCTAGTCATGGATACGCGCGAGGATTTCGACAACGGAGGGTGGTCTACGGACGACGATGCGCCACTCCCCCCAATCCTAGAGGCCGCGGTGCTCAAAACGCCGCCAACCCCGAAGGCGACCCGTCTTGAAAAGATGCAGTCTCATTTGAGAGCCAAACAGCTAGCAGCTGTTGGGCCCTCCCCCTACGCTACCCCCACCCCCGCAGGCCCTTTGCAAGCGTCGGCGACGACCCCGTTGTCGTACGCGTCTCAGAGCCCGCACACTCCGGCCAAGGGCAAGGCCCCCACCACTCCATCCACCCCCTCAACTCCCAATCCCTACGCGCCCTCTGCGGTGCCAGGGAAGAAGAACCGTCTTGCATCGATGTTAGCCACCGCATCTGACATGCTCAAATCCACTTCCCCAGACAGTGACTTTGCGGCTTACGCCTCAGAGTTGCTGATTCTAATCTTCAACATCCTCAACTCACCTGCCTTCAAGCAGGTTGAGTTCATGAACATGGCCGGCAAAGTTTCGTTCAAGACAGCGCTGGCCATTATCATCGCGCAGACTGGCCCGCCCCCTCCATCCCCAGTCAAGCCCACTGCCCCCCCACCTTCGACTCCGAGTGCTCCCGAGTCTCGACCCCGGTCCCCGATGGCCGAGGTTGAGCACGAGGCTGCGGCACCTCAGGCGAAGAAAGTCCGGATCCAATCACCAACCGGATCCACTCCTAAACCCGCCGCGACCCGGAAGCGTGCCCCGGCTGCACCCGCAGCTGTTCGAGCACCTCCCAAGTCCGCACTCAAGGCCAAGCCAGCTCCCATCCCCTCCTCCCCCAAGGCCCCGGCTCCCTCTACTGCCCCTGCTGTGTCCAGGCGTGCCCCAGCATGCAAGGGCAAGCATACCACTCACGGCGCATCTCGCAAGGGCGTCCACATCACCCCCCCGGCCGGATCTAGCATCTGTGCCAAAAATATCACTCCTGAAGTCCTAAAGGAGTGTAATCGCCACCTCAAGGACGACCTCAAGTCTGAGGTCGTTCTCGAAAGTTCCATTGACTCGGGAACCGGTATCTTCATTGCCGCTTCCCAGGTACTATCTCACCCTGAATCCGCGTGTGTGCTTAGGCACATCCGCCGTCTTGTCAATCCCAACGGCCTTGTCCCGCTCCAGGCCGCCACTCCTACCTCCACATCGTATCTGAAGATCATCGACGTACCACTCATACCGGCTTCCCCCGCCCTATGGCTCTATGCGCAGCGCGACGCCTTCCGACTCGCGATGCACGACTCTCCTGTCGGAAATTCCCTCACCTGACACATCAAACACGCGGTCCGGTTTATGCGGACCTCCAAGCATTCAGACACCTGCGTAGCGTGGGTGGACATCGCAGATTCCGTCTCAGGCCGTACGGCCAAAGACTTTATTGGTAAGCACGTCCTTATAGGCGGGCGAAACTGTCAGATCCGAGGCGCTGCACCCCGGCCCGGCTCCATTCTCTGCACTCGGTGCCAGAGATGGGGTCACCATGCTGACGTATGCCGTTCCAAAGGCATCCGTTGCCCTCACTGCGTGGGTCCGCACACTGCCGACTCGCATGTCCAGGCCGCGATTGCTATGAAGCGCAATCCCGACGACCGTCACTGCTGCAACTGTTCCGCGAGCAAGAAGAAGAAGACGCAGCACTCCACAACGGACACTTCGTGTCCGTTCTGGGCCAATAGATTCGACTGGGACTGGCTACGGCGCCAGTTCATATCGACAAAGTAGGCGACTGTCATGGCCGCTTTCGGGACCTTGCGATGTCTGGACCCACCATTTTTCCCCTTTGCTATAACGTCTGCGACGAAAACCGCCGGTCATCATGCTGGTAGATACGGGGCTTGGACTTATGGAGATGTTTGTTTGAAGCTTGTAGCTCACTTCGGTCCGTACTTTCTTTGCCTCAATATTTCGATTCATATGTTTGTTTTTTCCTTTTCTCATCGAGCGCTTGACCTCGTCGCACGGATACGTTTCCTTTGCACCTTTGTAAGTTTGACTCCATGTAATGGGTTCGTGCCCCTATCGGATACGCGTTATGGCATCCATATTAGTGTAGTAAGCCCGGAGTATCTAACCGGATGTCGTATAGCTACATTAATAAAAGGTCCACCGAGAGGTGCCGTTGATTATAAAAAAAAAAAAAAAAAAAAAAAAACCGAGATTTTCAATCTGGAGGCTAACAACACCTGGGAACTCGTTGATTTGCCTCCTGGAAAGAAGGTAGTCAACTCTGGATGGGTATTCAAGGTTAAAAGGCATGCCGACGGCTCAATTGAGCGCTACCGGGCTCGCCTTGTTGCTAAAGGCTTCTCCCAGCGTCCAGGATTCGATTACACCGAGGTTTTTGCTCCTACATTCCGCCCTGCCTCCCTGCGCCTCATTGTAGCCTTAGCTGCAAGAGAAGGCTTCAAAATTTTTTTTTTTTTTTTTTTTTTTTGTAATCAGTGGGATTTATTTCAAAATCGACCTCGTACATGGGATGCCATAACGCGTATCCCCGCCTTTCAACCCTCAGCAGCGTACATTAAGCTCCGGACAACATGCACTAACCTGTGTTCTCGTATCCACGCGACTGGGTCAAGCGCTCGACATAAAGGAAACAAAACAATCAGACCGGTAGAAACTAAAACTACATAAAGGCCGTCGCGGTGCATAGAAAAGAAAAACGATCCAGCCTACGCTTTAGGAACGAGGAAACTGACAATGAAGCCAGTTCCTATCGAAACGATTGCGCCAAAACGGACAAGAGCGGTCCGTAGCGGCATGATCAGTCTTTGCGCGCTTGGAAGCGACGCAATTGACGCACTTCTTTTGATCAACGAGTTTATCGCCGACCATTAAATGATGGTTGGCCTCAAGGTGAGGCCCACCGCATAGGGGACAGCGCACACCTTGACGGCGGCACTGGTTAGCATGATGGCCCCATCGCTGACAGCGAGTACAGCGGACAGAACCGGAATGTGGCTTTGCGCCTTGGATGCGGCAGTTCACCCCGGAAACCGAGATGACCGAGCCAATAAGATCGCGAGCATTAGAGCCCGCTGTGGAATTGTGAATGTCGACCCATGCAACGCATGAGTCAGCTTTAGGAGAAGTCCGCATGAGACGGACTTGATTGCGGATGAGTGGGCCGAGGCAGGCCGTGGTGGAATGCGAGATCGCCGTAAGCAAGAAACCTCGAGTGGTGTTGACCCAATCGGTGCGTGGAAGGGTCGGGGAGATGGGGATGTCAACGATCTTGAGATAGCTCGTCGATGTCGCTTTGTCGGATTGGATGACCGCATCTGGTGATCCAGTAGGGATGAGGCGGCGAATATGCTTGAGCACAAACGCTGTCTCAGAGGCAGTGGGGACGATGTCGGTGGAGAGGAAAATCTTGTTTCCGACACCCGATTCGGAATGAACGATCGATAACTTGGAGGAACCAAGATCCGACCGGATAAGCTGATTGACCTTATCGATAAGGCCCGGAGTGAAGTTGCGGACGGAAATAGAAGATCCGTCCGGTGGAGTAATGGTGATACCACGGCGCGAGGTGCCGTGGACAGTGTGTCGAGCATGCTTTGGCTTCGTTCCCCGAGGTGGAGCCCGAGGCGCAGCAGGAGCGCGCGATACTGGTGGTGCCGCCTTAGGTTTGGCAGGCCTGGAGAGGACAGGGACCTCAGAAGACACTGGTGCTTCAACGACCTCCATTGCTGGAGGCGGGGCACTCGGTGCGACTGGGGTAGTCGGCGGAGCTGGTGTAGCGGCCCCAGAGCGGGGCTTCTTACGAGGGGGAGACGCGTCACCGGGAGTAACGATCTCGAGCTTCTTTTCAGGCGGTTGTGCCCTAAGAATAAGTCGGTCTATCCCCGCGGACATAGACATGCCGTTAGGGAGGACCGTGCGCTTGTGCTCGCCATGCTGGACAGCGACGAGCAGAGAGTTGAGAGCTTCAAAGGCGAAGTAGCCCATGAATTCTCTGTCTTTGTAAACCTCCCTATTGTTAGAGAGCCAAAAGAGCACGTCCGCTGGACCAATGTCTTGCGGAGGTGCGGGGACCGGGGTGGGGACCGGGGTAGCTGAGCGCACTGTCTGCTGCTCCAAGCTAGATTCTTCGTCCCAGTTCTCCGGGGGGGCCGTAGAGGATGGGGAAGGAGGAGGAGGAGGCGCAGCCGCACTGGATGATCCAGATGCAGCTGGTTGGACAGGAAGGGAGGGGAACGGCTGGCGCACGTCAAATCCCATGGATTGAGCGATGGAGTGGGCCTCAGCCCAGTCCTTGATTTCTTCGAATAGTTTGTCGTCTAGATAGTCGGCAAATTCGGGATAGACTTTGAGGACGCTCTCCTTTGGAAGGTGAGGGGGAGCGGCAATTGGGGAGAAGGGGTTCGAACCGAACGCGATCTCGGCGGGATTGGGGGTACCTGCTGGGAGGCGGGGCTGTTTGGAGCGCATGAGAGCTTCGGCGCGATCCCAAATCTCTTGCGGCACATTGCTGGATCTCGACGACTGTCGAGCGGGCTGTTTCGAACGCTTAGGAGGCATATCGATGGCGTGTAAACTACTTCTAGGCTCTAGCACTGAGACTTCCAAAAGAGGAAGGTAGTGGTAAGAGGTCAAGAAGCGATCAAGAAGGCTTCAAAATGCGCTCCGTTGACATCTCTTCTGCCTTTACCTATGGGGAACTCGAAGAGGAGATCTACATGAGACAACCAGAAGGCTACCACACTGGGGGACCTAATATGGTCTTCAGGCTCCAAAAATCGCTCTATGGCCTTAAGCAGGCTGCCAGACAGTGGAGTAAGAAGCTCCGAGGTGTTCTAGAGGGTATTGGCTACTCCAGGCTTCGCTCCGACAACTCTATCTACATTTATTCCAAGGGAGACATCAAGGTCATAGTGCCTGTCTTCATTGATGATATAACTCTGGTGTCTAAAAGCGATTCTGCTGTATCTGCTGCTGTCTCTGAGCTATCTAGCCACTTCAAACTTCGAGATCTCGGGTCTACCACTCTGCTACTGGGTATTCAGGTGAAGCAGGACTGCTCTAATCGCACTATTTCGCTCTCCCAAGAGCACTACATCAAGGAGCTGCTAGAACGATTCCATATGGATGATTCCAACTCCCTTTCCACCCCACTTCCACCTGGTTCTGAGCTCTCCGACATTGTGCCCTCTCTCGAGGAGCAGGCTGAGATGAAATCAGTTCCTTATCTCTCTGCTGTAGGTGCCCTGCAGT
Organism: Agaricus blazei; assembly: GCA_029719445.1. Lineage (NCBI taxonomy): Eukaryota > Fungi > Basidiomycota > Agaricomycetes > Agaricales > Agaricaceae > Agaricus > Agaricus blazei. Next base: position 106,974 of record SSNC01000030.1, on the reverse strand, counting down.
ATCTTGCCACCATGACTCGTCCCAACATTGCCTATGCTGTCTCCTATCTCGGGAGATTCAATCATAACCCTGCTCCTGCCCACTGGCTTGCAGTGAAGCATTTACTTCGCTATTTGAAGGGCACCCTGCACTACCAGCTTGTCTACAGAGGTGGTGACTCTGGGGAACTGTTTACCACCTATTCCAATGCCTCTCACGGCGGCTGCAAGGCCACAGGTTGAGCTACAGGTGGATATGTGACCATTGTCTCTGGTGCTGCTGTGGGCTGGTCCTCAAAGCGTCAGCCCTTTGTGACTCTCTCGAGCACTGAGGCCGAGTTTGTGGCTGCTGTTGAGGCTGGAAAGGAGATCAAGTGGACTAGGAACATTCTCAGCGAGTTTGGCTACCCCCAGACACTTGCTTCGACTTTATTTGTTGATAACAAGTCTGGAATCAGTGTAGCAAAGAATCCTGAGCACCACGGGCGCATGAAACACCTAGATCTTCGGTTCTACTGGCTCCGGGAGGCTGTAGAAGAAGGAATCATTGATCCCCTCTATGTTTCTACTGATCAGCAAGTGGCCGACATTCTGACCAAGGCTGTGGCACCAAAGGTGATCGATTTCGCTGTCCCACTATTGGGACTTGGACACTAGACTGCTTGGATCAAGGGGGTGTGTTAGAATGCCCCAAGCATTCAGTTAAGTCATGACATTAGAGTGACTGGTTAATTTGTTTTGTGTATATCTCGACTTAGAGTAAAGCGGACGATTCCGCTCACGTGATAGATTAGTCAGCGCATGTTGAACTTGCCTGTGGACGACTTAGAAGTCTTTAGCTTCTTATACTTGTCCACAGGTGAGCAATCTCTTTGTATTGTTGATTTAGCTTCTTATACTTGTCCACAGAGTAACTGTGCTAATACTAGCTCAATTCTTATCCGATCCGCTCGATACTAGCGTCGTTAGGATCGCCACTGCGAACTATACGTTCTCGTTCCAACATTCCCATGGTGGCTGCAAGGCCACAGGTCGAGCTACAGGTGGTTATGTGACTCTGGTGTCTGGAGCTGCTGTAGGATGGTCCTCAAAGCGTCAGCCCTTTGTGACTCTCTCGAGCACTGAGGCTGAATTTGTTGCTGCCGTCGAGGCTGGAAAGGAGATCAAGTGGACTAGGAACATCCTGACTGAGTTTGGCTATCACCAGACACTTCCCTCAACGCTTTTCGTGGATAACAAGTCTGGAATCAGTGTAGCCAAGAATCCTGAGCACCACGGACGCATGAAACACCTAGATCTCCGCTTTTATTGGCTCCGCGAGGCTGTAGAAGATGGAGTCATTGATCCCCTCTATGTGTCTACTGATCAGCAAGTTGCGGACATCCTAACTAAGGCTGTATCACTAAAGGTTGTTGACTTTGCTGTGCCGTTGTTGGGACTTGGACAGTAGTATGGACTGGTTGGATCAAGGGGGTGTGCTAGACTGCCCCAGCAGTCTTGTGTTAGAGTGCCCCAACAGTCTTGTATATGGACTTAGAGATGGTACGACTTTCTGATCATGTGATATGTTAGTAAGCACATGTTGAACTTGTCTGTGAACGCTCTAGAAGCTTTTTTTTTTTTTTTTTTTTTTTTTATAATCAACGGGGTTTATTTCAAAACCGGCCTCGTACGTGGGGTGCCATAACGCGTTCCCCTGGCTTTACATCACCTGCCAGCCCTACACCAGGGAGATAACTAGTGTAAGAATAAACTGCATACGTAAACTAAAGAATGTTCCATAGAATCAAAGTGGTACGCATAAAAAGAGTCCGAATTGATACTTACAAGACGGTGAGAGGTGAAATTGAAAAATAGAAGTGGTTAAAAATACACGACACCTCCGTTAGATTTTCTTCGGCGGAAATTGGCGATGAAGCCATTCCCTATCAAAGCGATGTGCCCAGAACGGACAACTCTTCCTGTCCAAGGCGGAGTGATTACGCTTTTCCCGTTTCGACGCGGTACAGTTCACGCAATGCCGGTTCTCAGCTGAAGCAGCTGGAACCATGAGATGATGCGACTCCTCCCGATGAGGACCGCCGCAGAGGGGACAGCGCACACCTTCACGGCGGCACTTAGAATGATGATGGCCCCACCTGTAGCACCGAGTGCACAGGACGGACCCAGAGTGGGGGCGAGCGCCGGCAATTCTGCAGTTAGTGCCAGCTACTTGAATATGCTTACTGATGAGAATCTTCGAATTCGCACCGGATACCGAATCTACGATGTCGACCCATGCAACGCATGAGTCAGAGTGGGGAGAAGTCCGCATGACGCGGATGTTGCGTGTCCAACCAGCTAGCATGTTGCCGAGTTCAGAAAGCTTGAATTCGTTGTGAATTCGCGCGGTGGTGGGGGCGAGCCATTCTTTGGAAGTAGGATTGACAATAGGAATATCCACCACCTTGAGATAAGATGTGGAGTTGATAGCAGAGGTGCGGATAGGCCTCGCACCCTCAGGAATGGGGAAACGCGACTTGATGTGCTTGAGCACGAAGTCCGCCTCGGATTTGGTGGGAACGATGTTGGTGGCTAAGAATACTTTCCCCGGTCCACCTTCATCCTGAGAAGAGAAGATTACCATACAGGACTGCGGTAGATTCTTCTCGATAAGTTCGTTGATCTCTTTCAAGATTGTAGAAGTGATCATAGTGGCTCGAAAATTGAGCGCACTAGGGACGCGAATGGATATGCCACGGCGTGAAGGGCCATGTACAGTGTGTTTGCCCTGGCGACGTCGACGTTGCTTAGGCGCGGCTACGGAAACGGTGGGAGCCTCCGAAGGAGGCGGACGGCGTTGGAGAACAGGAGCAGGTGCACGATCGGCCTTGGCCGGAGCACTCTGCTTGGGAGGGGATTGAGCGACGGTCTTGACACGTTTGACATGTGGTTTGGGGATCGGCCGGGATGCCGAACCCGTGGTACCGGGGGGAAGTGGGGCGAAATCCACGCGTTGAGAACGTGGAAGCCCGTCGAGAAGGTTGGCGACAGTGAAACCGCCGTCACACTTGAGATCGAGGATTTTACGGTCTCGCAATAAAACTTGCAAGCTCGTAAGTATCATGGACAGGAATTTGGGGGTATCGCTGTCCGCTGAAGTGAGAGAGGATGTGTAATCCTCTAAAGTGGAGAAAAAAAGTTCCCGGCCGGGAACATTATCTTTGGTATAAGGGATTTCCGGTACCGGTGGGTCCGGAGAGATGTCAACTGGAATCCGCGCAGGGGATTCAGTGGTCAGCATAGCGGAGGGGGTCGGAGACGGCTGTTCAGGCCGTTTGCCCAAAAGAGACTGAGTGACTTGCGTCAACTCGTGTCGAGGAGCGGAATCAAATGCAGAGAGTATCTCCGCAGGAGGGAGTAGATTTCCAGGACGAGAGGCCGAAGGTCGTTCAGACTGGAAGGGAGTACCGCCGACATAGGTCTGGCTGGGGTTAGAGAGGGTGCCCACAAAGAAAGAGGGCTCAAGCTCGGGAACAGGAGGGGCAGGGCCAGGTTGATCCCAGTCCTCGTCCGCAAATTCCTGCAACGTCTCGCGACGCGGCGGGGCAGGCGTACCTGCCGGAGGAGGTTGTTGAGACTTATTGCGACGTTTAGGAGGCATAATGAATTGTATTCCCTACTAGCGCAGCTAAACCACAGAGGCTTCCAAAAGAGGAAGGTAGTGGTAAGAGGTCAAGGAAGGAGTGTCGAGGAGGAGTCCCTACAATCACTCATTAACAGAGTAGAAGGCTGCAAGCGACGCATTAAGGAGCTTAGACCCACAGACTTCACTCTCGACATGCTGGATGATGAGCTGGCATCAATGGCACTCATCAGAGCCCTCCCTGACGACTATTCCGCCTTCTCCTCGTCTCTTTTGCTTATGGACAAGCTGGACAAGGCTACCATTCATCAGGCCTTTGTCACAGAGGATATTCAACGCAAAAAAACGCGCTGGGGACGCCTTAGGAGGCTCTCAGGCTCTAGCCGCTCGCTCTGGCTTCAAAAACGCGTCAGACACTTGCGATTTCTGTGGGAGGACTGGCCACAAGGTCGCAGGAGCATCGCTTCTTGAACTCGAACCACTACCTTCCTCTTTTGGAAGCCTCAGTGTAAGAGCTATGAGTAGCAATAAACGCAGTGATATGGACACGTCTGGCGACTGGTTTGAAGACACTGCCCCCGCCGTCTCTGATTCGGACTTCGAGCGCGTCCTCGCGGCGGCTCAGGAGACCACATCACGTTTAATGGCCGAGGACGCCCCGCCGCCCAAGCCTATGACGCGCGCTGAGAAGATGCGTGCAAAATTCGGAAAGGCCATCGCTCGCGACGACCCCCCTCCACTCCCCACCACCCCGGTTACCCCCACCCCCTCGTCCTCTCGCCAGGGCAGGGGGATGACACCCGAGCAATTGACGAACCTCCTCAATTCGCCAGCGCTCTCCACCGCCTCTCGCGCCGCTTCGATCTACTCCCCCTCCAAGGTGCCTGGAAAGAAGCATCAATTGGCTAACATGCTGTCGACGGCCGCCGACATCGTGCAAACCACCTCCCCCGACGAGAACTTTGTTGGTTATGCTGGCGAACTTCTTCGTTTGGTTTTCATTATCTTGCGGAGTTCTGCTCACAAGAATCTTGAATTTCAGAACATGGCGGGTCACACCTCCTTCGAGGTCGCGCTCGCAATGCTTATCGCTCAGGCTGGACCGCCGCCCCCTTCCCCGGTCAAGCCCACCACTCCCCTTCCCCCCTCGACCCCCGTTGTTCCCTCAAGTCGCCCTCGGTCTCCTATGGCCGAGGACGAGGTAACTACCCCGGTCCCGAAACGTGTCCGGATCCAGTCACCTGGGTCCACCCCAAAGGAAGCCGCCCCTAAGAAGCGTGCCCCGGCTGCGCCCGCAGCTGTTCGAGCACCTCCTAGGAGCAATCTCAAGGCAAAGCCGGCCCCCGTCCCCTCTCTTCCAAAGGCCCCGGCTCCCTCTTCTGCCCCCGCTGTGTCCCGCCGTGCTCCTGCACGCAAGGGCAAGCACACCAGCCACGGTGCTTCACGCCATGGTGTCCTCATTCACCCACCGGCCGGATCTTCTATCCGTGCTATTAATATCACTCCCGAAGTTCTCCGGGAGTGCAATCGTCACCTCAAGGACGACCTCAAGTCTGAGGTCGTTCTAGAATCTTCTATCGACTCGGCTTCCGGCATCTTCATAGCCGCCTCCCGAGTTCTTTCCAAACCCGAGTCTGCGTGTGTGCTTAGGCATATACGCCGCCTCGTCGACCCCAACGGACTTGTTCCCCTCCAGTCCGCCACTCCCACTTCCACGTCCTACCTCAAAGTTCTGGACGTACCACTCGTTCCGGCTCCCCCCGCCACCTGGCTCCAGGCGCAACGCGAGGCGTTCACCGTCGCGATGCACAACTCTCCAGTGGGTAAACCCTTATCCGCTCACATCAAACACGCTGTCCGCTTCATGCGGACATCACGTAAGTCTGACACCTGCATTGCTTGGGTCGATATCGCAGACTCCGTCTCTGGCCGCACGGCCCGGGACTTCATTGGTAAGCACGTCTTCATTGGCGGGCGCAACTGTCAAATCCGCGGCGCTGCCCCGCGGCCCGGCTCTGCCCTGTGCACTCGGTGCCAGAGGTGGGGTCACCACGCTGATGTATGCCGCTCCAAGGGCATACGCTGTCCTCACTGCGCGGGCCCGCACTCGGCCGACTCGCACATTCAGGCGTCCATAGCGATGAAGAGGAATCCGGACGACCGCCATTGCGCCAACTGCTCTGCAGCGAAGAAGAAGAATTCGGCGCACTCCAGCACGGACACTTCGTGTCCGTTCTGGAATAATCGCTTCGATCGGGATTGGCTGCGACGCCAGTTCCCATCGAAGAAGTAGTAAGAGTCATTCCTTATTTCGGGAGCGCGCGCCGTTCGGTACCCATCACTTTCCTTCGCCACTTCGTCCGCGATCGTAAACCGGCCTGTCATGAAAATCGGGGCTGTATCCAAGTCAATATGTAGGTGGTTTGTGTTTGCTGAGCCTAGACTCGTTTCGCCCACCTTATTATGTATGGACTTATCATTTCTTTTTCCTTTATGACTTGTTTTCTTTTTCTCTCCTCGAGGCGATGATCTTTCCGCCGGATACGTTTAACTTTGTTGTTCGGGGCATAATGTTTTTCATCTTTGGATACGCGTCATGGCATCCATTTCCTTGTAGTGTGCCCAGATTATCTACCTGGATGTCCTATAGCTACTTGTGAATAAAGGTCCACCGAGAGGTGCCGTTGATACAAAAAAAAAAAAAAAAAAAAAAAAAAAACTGGCCACAAGGTGGAGAAGTGCTGGCCGTTCGAAAAGGCGAAGAAACGCGCCCAGGAGGACGCCCAGAAGCCCAGAACTCGCGGAAATAAGGCTAACAAGGCTCAGGACGCTTCAAACGACGCCTCAGGCTCTGCAGCAAGCTCCTCTTCGAGTTCTAGCCCCGAAAAAGCGCAGAGAGTCCGTGAATTTGCTGGAAATGCAAGTGCCTCACATCCCTCCCCTTTCCCTTCGCTTTCTACACCTCTACAGCTCGATGCTGACTTCCATTGGCTTGCAGACACTGGGGCCACTTCTCATATGACCCCACATCGTCACTGGTTCAAGAACTACTCCCCCAATCGCATTCCTATCCGATTAGCTGATAATTCAGTTGTATACTCTGCGGGGATAGGTTCTGTGGTGTTTAAACCAGTTGTTAATGGAAAGGAGGCTAGAGCGGTCGAGTTTTCAAGGGTACTACATGTTCCTGACCTCAGGAGTAATCTGCTGTCTTGTTTATACCTTGCTCAGCACAAGGGCTTCAATATCATCATCACTGCTCGCTCTATCGCTTTCCAGTGCAAGGGAACAACGCTTTTTACGGCCACCATTCACTCCAACAACTCTGCTGAGCTAGATGGCTCTACAATCACTTCCGAGGCCGCTTTTGCTGTTTCTACACTGCCAGCTGACCTCTCCCTGTGGCATCGTCGCTTCATTCATCACAATTATGCTGATGTGAAGTCTATGTTGAGTAAGGACCTTGTTACAGGCCTCAAACTCGATTCTAATGCTCTCCCTGACCCTATATGCGAGCCCTGCCTTGCTGGCAAGATGCATTCACTGCCATTTCCTCCCTCCCTCAATCACAATCGATCCCCTCTCGAGCTGGTGCATTCAGACCTTCACGGACCGCTCCCAGTCGCTTCCCACTCAGGCTACAAGTACTGGATCACCTTTATAGACGACGCGACGCGATTCCGGGCTGTACATCTGCTTAAAAGCAAGTCAGAAGCCTTTGAAGCATTCAAAGTCTACAAATCTTGGGCCGAAAATCAACTTGGAGTCAAAATTCGGGCTCTACAGGATGATAAAGGTGGTGAATACATGTCTAAGGCCTTCCTAACGTTCACGGAGCAGTCTGGCATCGAAAGGAGGCATTCTACTCGCAACAGGCCTCAGCAGAATGGCCTTGCGGAGAGAGCTAATAGGACTATGGGTGAAAGAATCACTGCTATGCTCTCGGAATCTCGACTTCCTGCCTCTTTCTGGGGGGAGTGTGTCTCTTCTATGGTCCATGTCTGGAATAGGCTGCCTACAGCGTCGCTCTCTGGGACTACACCCTTCCAGGCCTTCTATAAGCGAAAGCCTGATGTCTCCCACCTCCGAGTATGGGGGTGTACTGCCTATGTGCATGTACAGCGAGATAAGAGGACTTCTCTAGAGCCTCACTACGAAAAATGCGTCTTTATAGGCTATCCTGCAGGCTACAAAGGCTGGAAGTTCTACAATCCAGTCACTAAGCGTTCTGTGATCTCGGAGAGAGCTGATTTCGATGAAAGATACTTTCCTGGGACTTCTAAAGCCCAACTTGATGCTGTTCCGTCATTTGCTGGCCCTCCCCCCTCCCCTGAGCCTCAGACTACTTCTGAGCCTTCTCCTGCACCACCAACGTCGCATTTCGGAGTGCCACCTCTCCTAGATGAAGGGGGTGATATTAGCCCTGTTCCTGCTCGCTCTCAGCCTCCCATTCCCAGTTCTCCTGCTGTTCTTCTCAAAGAGGAGACTCCTCTACCTGCTCCTCCTCCTCCTAGCCCTGCTACTCCACCTCCGCAAGCTCCGATTCCGCTCCCTGTGACTCCTCCCACTGCTGGAGTGCCCCCTGAGCCTCCCAGAGTGCCACGTCGCACTGGGCGCATTCGGAAGCCTCCTGGTGACTGGTGGAAGGTCAGGCAACCTAATCTGCCTGCTAGAGACCCAGAAGATGACGATGAAGCTGCTCTTTCAGCTGATACTGGCTTCTACGAGGTTGAGTTTGCTGGGGCTGTTTCTACAGCTGATCCTCGCACCTACAGGCTTGCTATGCAGTCCCCTGACAGGGAACACTGGGTCGATGCTTGTAACACCGAGATATTCAATCTCGAGGCCAACAGGACTTGGGAACTGACTGAACTGCCTCCTGGTAAGAAGGTAGTCAACTCTGGCTGGGTTTTCAAGGTGAAAAGGCATGCCGACGGCTCTATTGAGCGCTATAGGGCTCGCCTTGTTGCTAAAGGCTTCTCCCAACGTCCTGGCTTTGATTACACTGAGGTCTTTGCCCCTACATTTCGTCCTGCCTCTCTGAGACTCATTATAGCTCTGGCTGCTAGAGAGGGCTACAAAATGTGTTCTGTTGACATCTCCTCTGCCTTCACTTAGACTCGTGGCTGCTCTCGTTATCATAACTTATTGGCTATATCCAATTGAAGAATTTTCATTATATCCAATGAACGACTGCAACTTACGGTTATGATATATCCAGTCTATGTTTTCATTATTCCGCTGTTTTTGAGATTGGAGGTTTCATAATATGCCAGTCCAATATATTATCAATACTATACTTATACACTGGCAATATCATTCTTGGTTTATACTACTATTGTTAAATCTGACTGGATGTTTCATTCTAGTCAGTTGGCAATCTCATTCTACTGGTTCTTGGTGGATATTGGCATTTTCATTACTATGTCTAGAGATTTTCATTTTGTTTTCATTATTATATCATGGACATTTCATAACCAGGGATTGGTGTTTTCATATTTGGTAGTAAGTATTTTCATACCCAATTGTTTGTTTTCATTCTATATAATGGGTAGTTTCATTGCTGAACTTTGGCATTTTCATTGTTGTGACTAAGAATTTTCATTAGAAACATTGGGCATTTTCATTATTATACCATGAAGATATTATTGCCAGGTATTGGCATTTTCATACCTGCCTGTGTACATTCTCATTTCCACTTATTGGGGTTTTCATTGTATGCAATTGATAGTTTCAATCTTATACAATGGCAGTTTCAATGCTCCACTTTGGTATTTTTATTCTTGTCTGGGGTTTTCATTATATCCAATTGATAGTTTCAATCTTGTGCAATAGCAATTTCATTGCTGAATTTTGGCATTTTCATTATTGTGACTTGGAGTTTTCATTAGAAAACTTTGGCATTTTCATTATTACCCCATGGAGGTATTATTGCTAGCTATTGGCATTTTCATACCTACCTGTGCACATTCTCATTTCCACTTGTTGGGATTTTCATTGTATACAATTGATAGTTTCAACCTTATACAATGGCAATTTCATTGTTGTACTTTGGGATTTTTATTCTTATGGTCTGGGGTTTTCATTATTGCACCATGGGTGTTTCATTCCCAACAATTGGTGTTTTCATATTTGACTTGTTGGAATTTTCATTGCATGCAATTGATAGTTTCAATCTTATTCAATGGCAGTTTCATTGCTGCACTTTGGCATTTTTATTCTTGTGGTCTGGGGTTTTCATTATTGCACTATGGATGTTTCATTCCCAACAATTGGTGTTTTCATATTTACCTTGTTGGAATTTTCATTGCATGCAATTGATAGTTTCAATCTCATTCAATGGCAGTTTCATTGCTGCACTTTGGCATTTTTATTCTTGTGGTCTGGGGTTTTCATTATTGCACTATGGATGTTTCATTCCCAACAATTGGTGTTTTCATATTTACCTTGTTGGAATTTTCATTGCATGCAATTGATAGTTTCAATCTTATTCAATGGCAGTTTCATTGCTGCACTTTGGCATTTTTATTCTTGTGGTCTGGGGTTTTCATTATTGCACTATGGATGTTTCATTCCCAACAATTGGTGTTTTCATATTTACCTTGTTGGAATTTTCATTGCATGCAATTGATAGTTTCAATCCTATTCAAGGGCAGTTTCATTACTGCACTTTGGCATTTTTATTCTTGTGGTCTGGGGTTTTCATTATTGCACTATGGGTGTTTCATTCCCAACAATTGGTGTTTTCATATTTACCTTGTTGGAATTTTCATTGCATGCAATTGATAGTTTCAATCCTATTCAAGGGCAGTTTCATTGCTGCACTTTGGCATTTTTATTCTTGTGGTCTGGGGTTTTCATTATTGCACTATGGATGTTTCATTCCCAACAATTGGTGTTTTCATATTTACCTTGTTGGAATTTTCATTGCATGCAATTGATAGTTTCAATCCTATTCAAGGGCAGTTTCATTGCTGCACTTTGGCATTTTTATTCTTGTGGTCTGGGGTTTTCATTATTGCACTATGGATGTTTCATTCCCAACAATTGGTGTTTTCATATTTACCTTGTTGGAATTTTCATTGCATGCAATTGATAGTTTCAATCTTATTCAATGGCAGTTTCATTACTGCACTTTGGCATTTTTATTCTTGTGGTCTGGGGTTTTCATTATTGCACTATGGGTGTTTCATTCCCAACAATTGGTGTTTTCATATTTACCTTGTTGGAATTTTCATTGCATGCAATTGATAGTTTCAATCCTATTCAAGGGCAGTTTCATTGCTGCACTTTGGCATTTTTATTCTTGTGGTCTGGGGTTTTCATTATTGCACTATGGATGTTTCATTCCCAACAATTGGTGTTTTCATATTTACCTTGTTGGAATTTTCATTGCATGCAATTGATAGTTTCAATCTTATTCAATGGCAGTTTCATTGTTGCATCCTGAAGGTTTCATTATCATGCATTGGCATTTTCATTAGAGCTACTTGCATCCATATCATCTATACTACTACTAATAGATGTTATGTTGAACATATCATAAGCTAGATAGATATTCCTCATCCTTTATTTAGGAAGAGAGTTGAGAATCCTTACAAGAACCCAATTAACATCACCCAAAATAACCTCTAACTCTGACATCAAAGCTGGTGTCACAGCATGATGTGCCCACCATGCCAATGCTATGATAATAATAAAAAAGCCATTTGGGCCTGAACGTCTTAGAGAAGACCAATCAACATTCTCAGAAATATCCTGAGTCAATTGACCATCCTCTAGCACACGTTCAGATGGCTGAAGTAACTTCCACCACTTACAAAATGCCACCTTATAGTCACTAATGATAATTTTGGGAATAATTGCCAGTTTGCGAGCATTTTTGATCCAGATCCCCACTTGGGGTGGCCGCCCTGCACAATTGAGGTTCTAGGATTCTTAGATCAATGAATAATACCTCAAAAAAAAGACACTTACTCTCCCTCTACTACAAATGACTTCTAGTTGAAGCCAATTCTCCACAAGTGCTGACCAGAATTGGGAGCCACTGCCCACAGTCTTGAAAAACTGTTTAGCATCACGAGCAAATGAAGGAAGTGAATTAACACATTCATCAGGAACTGAAGTAGTAATTGTTGAGATCAATCCTAACTTTGAAATGGAATGCAAACCTTTGCCATGGATACTAATCATGGGATCAGCAGTAGTCACAGCTGTCCCATCCATCGGATCATCCCGAGATTCAGCAGGAGAAATGTGGTCTTCATTCGAAGTTAGAGGATATATTGTAATACCTTTTAACGGACATACCTTCGGTAGAATCCTTAGATGGTCCTTTAGCCACGTCCTCAGACATTACTCTAGCAGCCTCACCGGGGTCAGATGGAGGTGTAAGAGTAGCTATGCTACCTGTCAGACCACCCAGAAGTTGTGCAGGAGGTGCAAACGGGAGTGATGGACCATCATCTGTAAGTACATATAGTGTAGATATAATGAACGTAGGAATGGGGGACAATAATTTAACGTACCATTGGCCAAGCCCTCAGACGACACTCTTACAGTCTCACCAGGGGCAGACGGAGGCATAAAATCTATTACACCATCCAGCGGACCATCTTGCACTTGCGCAGATGTGGGTGACAGTGATACACCGCCCTCTGCATGTACATGTGTTATAGATACGACGAATGCAGTGGGAGACAATTGATTGACGTACCTTTGGCCATGCCCAGAGATGACACTCTCACAACCTCATTGAGGTCAGATGGAAGCATGAGATCCGTTGCGCCATCCAGCGAACCATCTTGCACTTGTGCAGATGGGGGTGTGGGTGATATGCCGCCTTCTGTAACTATGTGTGTTTTAGATATGACGAACGCAGGAATGAAGGACCACCAAGTAAGGTACCTTTGGCTGTGTTCTCAGATGACAATCTGGCAGCCTCACCGGGGTCAGATTGAGGCGTCAGAGTAATTGTGCCGCCCATCAAAACATCCTGAAGTTGCGCAGGAGATGGAGATGTGCGCATGAGTGACGTGGCATCTTCTGTAAGCCCGCACGTTGTAGCTGACGTGGACGGGGGTGCGGTGTTGCCTTCTGTAACCGTAGACGGTGCACCTAAGCCTCCTGCGACGCCTTCGCTGTCGTTCTGTGCCGTGGTCCCATCAGAAGTAGACCTATAATAAAATTTCGAGTCAGCGAGACAATTACAATGCGTGCTCCAAAACTTACCGAAGTTTATACCTCTTCATGGGCCGCTCATCCCCAGAGCCAGAAGGGACCTCATCAGGGCTTGAAAACATCAGCCAAGCCTGACGCTTCAGTATAAACCAAAATCACGCACCTCAATTTGTTCCCTCCCTTCTCAGCTCCCTTCTTCCTCTTCATAGTCTTGATTTCCTTCTTTTCATTCGCCATCACGTCCTTCATTGATGGAATGCCCATCGAGGTAAAGATTTGCTTGATCTCGGCAATGTTCGCCTCTCTCTGGAGCTCGTACTCAGAAAGCGGAGGGGCATTTGCTTGCCAGAGCGAGCCACCGGCTGCTTCTTCTTTGGCGAAGGATCGTGGCTTTGCACATTGCTGTCACAGGACGGAGCTGGGTCTGGAGGTGCGGAGGTAGGAGAAGCAACAGAGTCATGGCGTGAGAAGTTGGCTGATACAATCTGATCAGCATTATCATGTTGGATATAACTATGACTTACGATATGCTGCGCGGATGAACTTGTCCCAACGCTGGGCTTGTTCCTGGTACAGCTCTTTGCCAAGATAAGTCTCAAAATCCAATTCGGACTCCTCGGCATCGCCGTTCACTCTATCAGAAAAAGCGGTGAGTGTTCGCAGGCCTATGCAACACGAAGTTTACTTACATCAACGACCTAAGCATCCCATCGCGGTGGTCGGGGCCACCAGCTAAAATAGTGAAAACCCATCCTGTCTTTTTGTGCAGAGACTTGACACAAGACGAAAGGGTGTTCACTAGCAAAGCGATATTCCTAGCAGTAAAGGTGAGTTCAAACTTCTGAGACACGTGTCAACACTCACTTCTGTTGCCCTTCTTCATCGGTATCCTCATCTGGGTCAACTTTCTTAGCTTGGCGTTCATTACGGACGCGCTCCTTGACCTCCTCCGTCTCCTTATCAAACTCTTGTTGAACCACCTCATTGGAAACTTTCATCCTTTCTTGCTTCGTCAACTTCGTCTTTTCACCCCCGCTGGACTCGAGGAATTTTGCGTAGGCCACCTCAACAAGAGCCTTCAACTTGGGCTCCCAGTAAAGGCTGTGGTAGACCTGGTAGACCGAAGGAAGTCTGGCCTTCCTGCGAAGCTCGATTGTCTGTCGAGATGTTGATTCCCGGGTGTTGTTGTAGAACCACGCCCTCAGTCGCTGTATAAAGTGTGTTAGACAGAACACGGTGAGTTCATGATGTTCTTACTGTGCCCATTGCCGCGCGTTTGGATGCCAGGGCCTTCACTTTGTCACCCTCGTGATCGCGTAGTTCCTCCTCGCCCAGTTTGTTGAGGTCGAATTCTTCCATAAACTCGATGGCCACGCGCGCCTTGAATTGCCTGGTAGTGCCATCGGATTGGGCTTTCACCCAGCTAGCATGGCGTGCTTCGAGCCATTCACGTTGTGCAGGAGTAGTCCACTGAGCGCGTGTCATGGTTATTGAAAAAGCCTAGGAAAAATGAAAATATCGACGAGGGTACGTATCTCCATTTACAGGTTACCCGTGCCGTGTTGAATATAAGAGGTATAGACAATTTTACAACATCAAATGCTGAGCTGCGGGTTTGTCTTTTTTGTTGTATGACTTCTTGTGGCCATGAACGACGCTAGCGAAACAGTCTCAGTGGTTGCCCAAGGCTCGCTCAATCGAATTGTCCACCTCTGCCTTCTGGTTTTCAAGAACACGCGCGAGGCCTCCCACGACATTCTGGAACATAAAGGACACGCGCGACGCCTCCCATAACATTCTGCAACATCAAGGACATGCGCGCTGCGTTCTCGTTTTCAAGAACACGCACGAGGCCTCCCACGACATTCTGCAGCATAAAGGACAAGTGCGAAGCCTCCTACAACATTGTGCAACATCGAGTACACGCGCGAGGGCCCCCCACAACATTCTGTAGCATCCTGACTTACGCGATCGAAAGTGAAGGAAAACTCACAGATGGTCTCGTCAACTTGCGCTCTTGCGCCCAATGGCGCCAGCGAGAGTGCTGTGGTGCCTTCATCAAATACTCCCATACATCTGCATTGGCACGTATAAAAGTCCTTTTGCTACGAATCGTCATCTTGTCGATAGTACAATTGTAACGTCACATGGATATAAAAAAAAATGGATCTTACGATCTCGCTTGAGTGATCATCACGTGTGTAAGGGCGGGTTGAATCCGGGGAATAAATAGATTAGCCGAGAATCGGGCAGGAACCCTGGAACAAGGCGATATCACATGCTCCCCGTGCACGGCCGAGATGGCCGCTCATTGTGGATGGCTGTTGATTGTCATGTGAGACAGTGACAAGGATGACTTACCCACCGATTTCCCTCGCATCAAAATCGTTGGGACAGATGATTGTTGCGCGAGACAATGACAAAGGCTACTTGCCCAACGTCTATACTCGCATCAAAATGCTTTGCGGGTCTATCCGCCCAACCAATGGTTTCCCACGCGCACTCGGGAAGAAATAGACTAGCCGATGATGGGGGAGCCAGCCGATATCACATGCTTCCCGTGCACGGCCGAGATGGGCGCCCATTGTGTAAGACAGTAACAAGGGTGACTTGCCCATGGTTGCCTGTCGCATCAAAATCCTTTTGGCAGTTTATTGTTGCGTGAGACAATGACAAGGGCTACTTGCCCACCGTTTACACTCGCATCAAAATCCTTTTCGGGCGTATCCCGCCCCATCAAGAGTTTCCCACGCATACCGACTGAATCCCTAACACTCGTTTTCCCGTCTCCTTGGAGAAATCTAGTGCTAAAACAGCCGTTGTACCATTGGATTGTATGTATGTATCTGTATAAGCACTGTATCTCGTACACATTCATGCATTAGGATTACATTACACGACAAATGTCCCAGACACCTGATCTGAATAAAACACAGCTGCAGAGCATGTTTCCGAGTCAGTGCATAATCTAGTGAATGGATTCGATACATGGATATGGGATGGTCGTGTGAGTGGAAGGGCTTAGGCATACAAAAGTATAGGCTTACTGTGTCTAATTTACTAGAGTCGTGCTTTTGAAGAGGTAGCTTCGTATTTTTGGACTCATGTAGTGCGGCGCACAGCGTGGCTCCTATGCGCCTTTGAGCGCATAGTAGTTCTGTATGTTGTGAAAAAGAGATCTCGAGAAACAGACAAAATCCGGATGAGATATTTCAATTCTTCATCAAATTGTACATCGATGACTTGTAGAACTCGACCCAGCTCGCATTTTGATAACCTTAGGTCTCTAAGTGGGATTTAAAACCTATACGGTCATGTAGACATTGACCATGGCTTCCAAATACAAAAGGAATCTCGCAAATCAACCGGGAAATCAAAAAAGCATAGAGTGTGTACCACAAAAGTGGGTGCTGATGCGAAACCCGCGAGACGAAATTATGCACGATATCAGTTCTTCAACAACCACATTGTTGTACAAATTTTGTTCCTCGGTCAATTGTCGAGATTTTTTTTTCAGTTTAAAGCCCTCAATAATCCTTGTTCAGAAGTGTTAACTTTATATCGCAGCAGTCAGTATATGACCGTCGAAATGTAATTTTATTAAGGCTGCCTAATGATTGATGTCTAATGTCACAAAGAAGTGGTTATATCTCCTCCAGTTTTTGATCACACTCCGAGATTCTTCTTGTGTATAATACCTCACACAAACGCGCACAGAGGCGCATTATACTGAGCGCGTGCGCCACAGTGCGTCAATTCATACATGCCCCGCCATCATTACAATTTGATACGACCGTAAACTACATAAATCACTTCTACCATAGCTTATATGATACTTACATTGCCGTGTACATACATAAATACTGACGACACATCCATAACGGTGATAGCTTGAGAGCATTATGCCCTCAAGGACGGTAGGAATGGGTGCTAGACGTTCAGAAAGTGTGCGTGGGAAGGTATTGATGCGGCTGGAATTCAGCCAAAAATGGAATCAGGCGCGAGCGCAACAGTGGGCAGGCATCTCTTCTCATTGTCTCACGCAACAACTAAGTGCCATCGGTGATGAGCGGCCATCTCGGCCATGCGCTACAAGCATGTGATATCGGCTTGTTCCTTGTTCCATTCTCGGCCATCTCATTCCCTTCCGCATTTGAATCCCCGACGCATAAACTGTATATTCTATCAGCCACACTATGATTACCTGACGATTACCTCATCACTCGAGACCCATCATGTCGATTCTTTCCCTTCCCCATTTTCAATCTCCGACTCGCGAACTGTACATTTTTATCAGCCACGTCATCACAGCGAACTTCGCAACTCCGCATTTTCAATCTCCGACCCACAAACTGTACATTTTTATCAGCCACGTCATCACAGCGAACTTCGCAACTTGAAGTCGCAGTCAGAATATATCTTAGCCTCCTTGATCATTAAGTAATGCTGAACATCCAGACTGATATTGCTGACGTGTTGACAAATTATAGAAACCTAATGCGATGTTAAACACAGATTGAGTACTTGAACGTTGCTGGCAAGGGTTCACGAGGTTATTGAGACTGCGCAGGGTGCCCTCGAACACCAGGTTAACACTCCACACCAGGTGAACGCTGGGAGCCACCGAGGCCATCGCGTTATGCTGAATTGACATAGGAATTGAGAGAAGGTCACTAGGAGTCTTTAGACCTTCTCGCCGGCCTCATCAAGGCCAGAACGCAAAGATGGCGAGTTTGTGCAGGTCGCTCGCGAACGATACTCGAATGATAGCAGTTTGTTTGCCCTAGGACCGTCGAGTCAGAAGTGTCAGAGCCTCCGATGTGTTTAAGGGTGCGAAGAGCTCAGTTTTCTCTAAGGCCCAATTATTGGCGTTTTCATTTCTGCCAATCTTCTCGCTCTGGGAGTCAGGTGATTCAGAGTTCCAGCTCACTTCGACACCACTCTGACACCACATTCTGCACGCTACGCCATTGTCACCTGTCCAACATTCCTCAACTTGAGTTCACGACGTCACACGTGGTTTTCATCCAACTCCCCCCTAGCGTTGAGTCATTTACAACTTCTTTTTTCTTTCAAGGTCGCTGACATATAGCGAATGTCCGGTTCATTTCTAGGCACATGTCAGATACAGGACAACCCAAACGACCGTCCTCTCCAGGTTCTGTAAGTCTGGAAGATGACAGAAGACCTGCCAAGAAGGAGAGAACTGCGCGCCGTGCAAAGGTCGACCATAAGGGCCGCGACCATAGACGTGTCACTTCCGTTCGCGTCAAGAGCAGTACAGGCGCTTATAGGTCACGTAGGATGAAGGAGGAAAAGGTGGAACCCACGCTATCAGTACCTGTGGAGAATGGAGATACCAGCGAGGCGATTGGACCGGTGAGTACATGTGGCAGTTAGAAAGAGTAAAACGTCTCTGACAGTGGATAATTATCAGGCTAGTCCTTCATCCTGGCCCCAAACGTTGACTCTGAAATCGCAACTGACAACCTGGACGCGACAATCAGGCCTAAGAGAAAAAAAAACACCACGGCCGTAAGTGTGATATTAGGCTTTTTGTTCTTATTGACTTACTACGGAACGATGTCACTTAGACAAAACTCCAAGATTGGTTAGCATACCGCGATTCCACCCTTGATGAACTTCTGCGGCTCGAAGGCCCAGCCGTACACCATGACTCCGATGGGCGCACCATGTGCTCCTTCTGCTCCTCAAGTGATGCGACGGGCAGTCTTTTTCAATGCGTGGATTGCATTCAAGGTGTCTCTAGCGTGATGTGTAGAGACTGCCTTCTGAAAGGCCATCAGCAGAACCCGCTACATCGTATAAATGTATTCAATCCCACCCCATGCCAAACAACATACTAACACCAGCGTAGAAATGGACTGGAGTCTTTTTTATCAGTACTAGTCTTCGCGATGTGGGACTTCGTTGCCAGTTAGGCCATGCTGGCTCTCTCTGTCCTGACCCACGCCCGGGGCCATCCGACTTTGTGGTTTTCGACTCAAATGGATTTTCGCGAGTCAGCGTGGACTTCTGTGGCTGCACCAAATCACTTGGTGTCCCCCCTCGTGTTCAACTACTGCGGGCAGGATGGTTCCCAGCTTCTTCTGAGCGACCTCGCACGGCATTCACCTTTAATGTCTTGAACGCATTTCATCAGCTGACCTTACAAGGAAAAACAACATTATACGATTATTATCATTCCCTGACCTTTCAAACTGACAACTTGATGCTTGGGAAGCCTGCGGTACGTTCTCTAGATGCTGGACTATCAGGATATCCTTTATCTAACCGTTGTCTCTTCAAGCATCGATACAAGGAGTTCCAACATGTGTTCCGTGTTTGGCGCCACCTGAAATCATTGAAGCAGGCAGGTCGAGCGCATGATCCAGAAGGTGTGGGGGCCACATCTAATGGTGAACTTGCTCTTGAATGTCCTGCTTGTCCGCATCCTACCAAAAACCTCCCCGAAAACTGGGAGAATTTCCCCCCCAATCTACGGTGAGTGTGATCCTTCATCAATTTGGGGTAGGTAATCATCCTATATGTAGATTCCTTTTTACGCTGTTCATAGCCCTTGATGCAAACTTCAAACTCAAGAACAAAGAACGTGGTATTCAAGATTTCGAGTTGGATCCTGGATTAGGCTGTTATGTCGAGCATGCCCCTTACCAGAAGCATATTTTGGGACATGACACGGAAGCTGAGGTAGGTACAACTCACCTGCATGATATACAACCACTTAACAAACTTTTAGCTAAATTCATGTTCCTCGGATCATACAGCAATTGCAAGGGCTAATACGTCCATTCCAGGGTACTGTGTAAATGGTGTTGGTGCTAGTATTTGTTCACGCCATTCACTCATTCGCCGAAATGGTGTAGTTGATCTACCGAAGGGAGAAAAGTAAGCACACATTTTATATTCTGGGATTAATGCTGATGCTGTGATAGATATTCAAGTATGGACTACATGATACTGTCGGCATTAATGGGTATTTCCCTTATGCGAGTGTTGATATCCTATGACATTGGGTGTCAATGGATGAAACACTTTTACAGGCGCATGGCTGAGTATCCAAAGGAAATGCAGCTTCCAGATAATACTGTTGTGGATATTGGGATTCCCAGCTGGCATGTTAATGGTCATGGATCATTTTGTCGAGCAACCTATTCACTGAATCATATTTCGGGTGTTGGGCGGACTTGTGGAGAAGATATTGAGATAGGTTGGTCTCATACAAATGCACTTGGTCCTAGTGTCAGGGAGATGGGTCCAGCTATGAGACGTGAAACACTGAATTATCACTGGAATGGATGGAATTTCCGAAAATATGTGGGATTTCGTGAGTAGATTTATTTTTCACCTCTTAACTGCAAATCTGAGTTCATTATACAGGGAGTCTGTTTGCAAAGCGATTTGAAGATGCAGTTGTGATGAAGGATAAGCATGAAGCTAATCTGTCTCTTCTTTCATCAGGATTCTCAGAGGCAACACTTGCAAAATGGAGACGGATGGTTGATGATTGGGAGGATGAACGTTCACAGTGGTCTCGGTCCAAGTTCACTCTTAGGCCATCAAAACCTAATCCATTTATGGAGCATGAGATATGTAAGTGGCTATCTATTATGACTAATCTCAACATTAATCCACTTTGTTTAGCCAAGTCAATTCAAGAGATTCGCTTGGAGTTAGCAAGAAAAGAAGCAGCTGATGCTACTCGGGGCGTTATCTCACCACACAAGATTAGTATTGGTGATTTCATTATCAAGGGATTTGAGCTTGAAGAACAACAGTAAGTACACTTCTTTTTGGTGATCATATAATAACTAACTTGGTGATTTAGATTTAGGCTATTACAGGAGGCTTCATTGATAGGAAAACTTGATCCTACTACAAAACCAACAAAGAAGCAAGTTGATCTACAAGAAAAGCGTAATACTCTTCATCATCGTATTGCCCAATGGCGGAAGATCCAATTGGATCATATGCCATTTCTTGGATCACAGCCAAGTATATCTGCCACTTTGGATATTGATGACCAGGCAACAGGTGAAGCAGCAGAACTACTTCCTTTGTTTCTGCCACTTTCTGTTCCTTCAACCTTTCATAGTTTCCCTTCAATGAAGTTATTGATGGAAACAGAAGTTCAACTCCGTATTGGGCAGGCAGATGAAGCTCTTGAAACAATTCGCCGAAATCGTCGCACAATTACAAGTCTCACTATATTCAAGCAGTTGAATATCTCAGGCACTGGCAACAAGCAAAATACTCGTATTCGTAATCTTTTTGATTGCTATAACCATCGCATTCAACTTGCAGCTAACATTTATCGACATGCCCATCATTTGATAACCACCTTTCAACCTCATGACCCATCACTTCTTCGGCTCAAAAAGCTTGCTCCTGAAGACATCCGTGGACCAGGACGAGGGTCAGAAGAAAAGGAAGCTGCAGGAAGATATCAAATGTCTTGGATTTGGTTGGCAAGTAATAGCAGGCAAGCTTCTGATGAAGAGGATGAAGAATTTATTAGTTCAATGCAAGTTGAGTGGGTCAAAGCACTAGCAAGGAAGAACCGGTGGAATGAAGAATACTTGTTGATTCAAGAGGAAATGCGGCGCACAGTTGCTTATTTGGAATGGAAAGCAGAGTGGTGGATGGAACAGGCAACAAAAAGAAGGGTCGATGATCAGGGTTTGGCCCAGGGATTGCATGCATATGCTTATCAACAAGCATATTTGCAAGAGGCAATGGCAAAGAGCTGTGTCAAGAAATGGGTACCATTGTTGAAAATACATGGAGGAGATATAAACTGGGCAAGTAAGTATGAAGGTGAAGAAGGAGATGAGTTAGAAAAGGAGAGTGATGAAGAGTCTGAGGATGAGTAGGAGAGATTATAACTTAGTCAATTTGGCTGTAGTGTTTACAATGCCTATAACAAAAACCCCAGATTACAAGAATGAAAATGCCAAAGTGCAAGAATGAAACTGCCATTGAGTGAGATTGAAACTATCAATTGAATGCAATGAAAATTCCAACAAGGTAAATATGAAAACACCAATTGTTGGGAATGAAACATCCATAGTGCAATAATGAAAACCCCAGACCACAAGAATAAAAATGCCAAAGTGCAGTAATGAAACTGCCATTGAATAAGATTGAAACTATCAATTGCATGCAATGAAAATTCCAACAAGGTAAATATGAAAACACCAATTGTTGGGAATGAAACATCCATAGTGCAATAATGAAAACCCCAGACCACAAGAATAAAAATGCCAAAGTGCAGTAATGAAACTGCCATTGAATAAGATTGAAACTATCAATTGCATGCAATGAAAATTCCAACAAGGTAAATATGAAAACACCAATTGTTGGGAATGAAACATCCATAGTGCAATAATGAAAACCCCAGACCACAAGAATAAAAATGCCAAAGTGCAGCAATGAAACTGCCATTGAATGAGATTGAAACTATCAATTGCATGCAATGAAAATTCCAACAAGGTAAATATGAAAACACCAATTGTTGGGAATGAAACATCCATAGTGCAATAATGAAAACCCCAGACCACAAGAATAAAAATGCCAAAGTGCAGCAATGAAACTGCCATTGAATAAGATTGAAACTATCAATTGCATGCAATGAAAATTCCAACAAGGTAAATATGAAAACACCAATTGTTGGGAATGAAACACCCATGGTGCAATAATGAAAACCCCAGACCATAAGAATAAAAATCCCAAAGTACAACAATGAAATTGCCATTGTATAAGGTTGAAACTATCAATTGTATACAATGAAAATCCCAACAAGTGGAAATGAGAATGTGCACAGGTAGGTATGAAAATGCCAATAGCTAGCAATAATACCTCCATGGGGTAATAATGAAAATGCCAAAGTTTTCTAATGAAAACTCCAAGTCACAATAATGAAAATGCCAAAATTCAGCAATGAAATTGCTATTGCACAAGATTGAAACTATCAATTGGATATAATGAAAACCCCAGACAAGAATAAAAATACCAAAGTGGAGCATTGAAACTGCCCTTGTATAAGATTGAAACTATCAATTGCATACAATGAAAACCCCAATAAGTGGAAATGAGAATGTACACAGGCAGGTATGAAAATGCCAATACCTGGCAATAATATCTCCATGGTATAATAATGAAAATGCCCAATGTTTCTAATGAAAATTCTTAGTCACAACAATGAAAATGCCAAAGTTCAGCAATGAAACTACCCATTATATAGAATGAAAACAAACAATTGGGTATGAAAATACTTACTACCAAATATGAAAACACCAATCCCTGGTTATGAAATGTCCATGATATAATAATGAAAACAAAATGAAAATCTCTAGACATAGTAATGAAAATGCCAATATCCACCAAGAACCAGTAGAATGAGATTGCCAACTGACTAGAATGAAACATCCAGTCAGATTTAACAATAGTAGTATAAACCAAGAATGATATTGCCAGTGTATAAGTATAGTATTGATAATATATTGGACTGGCATATTATGAAACCTCCAATCTCAAAAACAGCGGAATAATGAAAACATAGACTGGATATATCATAACCGTAAGTTGCAGTCGTTCATTGGATACAATGAAAATTCTTCAATTGGATATAGCCAATAAGTTATGATAACGGGTAGCAGCTACTAGTGTCACTTATGGGGAACTCGAGGAGGAGATCTACATGAGGCAACCAGAGGGCTATCATACTGGGGGACCTAATATGGTCTTCAGGCTCCGAAAATCGCTCTATGGCCTTAAGCAGGCTGCCAGACAGTGGAGTAAAAAGCTCCGAGGTGTTCTAGAGGGTATTGGCTACTCCAGACTTCGCTCCAACAACTCTATCTACATCTATTCCAAGGGAGACATCAAGGTCATAGTGCCTGTCTTCATTGATGACATTACCCTAGTCTCTAAAAGCGATGCTGCCATGGCCTCTGCTGTCTCGGAGCTGTCTAAGCACTTCAAACTGCGAGATCTAGGCTCTACCACACTTCTGCTGGTGTCAGGTGATGACAGGTCAAGTCATCTGACAGCTTTGGAGCTCTGAGTTCTCACAAGAAACTGCCTAGTGCCCCAGCCCCTGGAGTGGGCCTGCAGTAGTGAGTTCCAACTCTAGGCCTAGGGTACATATATATAATATCCTAGCTCCTATAATACCAAGACCATGTAGCTCAGTGGTTAGAGCTCCCTGGTGCAATTGGGGTGGTCCCAGGTTCAAACCCTGGTGTGGTCACTTTTCCATCCTAACAGCTGGGCATTCAGGTGAAGCAGGATCGCTCTAAGCGTTCCATCTCCCTCTCCCAAGAGCACTACATCAAGGAGCTGCTAGAAAGGTTCAATATGGACGATTCTAACTCCCTTTCCACCCCTCTACCTCCTGGCTCTGAGCTCTCAGACATTGTTCCCTCACTTGAGGAGCAGGCTGAGATGAAGTCAGTTCCTTATCTCTCTGCTGTAGGTGCCCTGCAGTATCTAGCCACCATGACTCGGCCCGACATTGCCTATGCTGTCTCCTACCTCGGGAGATTCAACCACAATCCTGCTCCTGCCCATTGGCTTGCTGTAAAGCATTTACTTCGCTATTTGAAGGGCACACTGCACTACCAGCTTGTGTATCAAGGTAGTGACTCTGGAGAGCTGTTCACCACCTATTCTGACGCTTCCCATGGTGGCTGCAAGGCCACAGGTCGAGCTACAGGTGGTTATGTGACTCTAGTGTCTGGGGCTGCTGTAGGATGGTCCTCAAAGCGTCAGCCCTTTGTGACTCTCTCGAGTACTGAGGCTGAATTTGTTGCTGCCGTCGAGGCTGGAAAGGAGATCAAGTGGACTAGGAACATCCTGACTGAGTTTGGCTATCACCAGACACTTCCCTCAACACTTTTCGTGGATAACAAGTCTGGGATCAGTGTAGCCAGGAATCCTGAGCACCATGGGCGCATGAAACACCTAGATCTTCGCTTCTATTGGCTCCGCGAGGCTGTAGAGGATGGAGTCATTGATCCCCTCTATGTGTCTACTGATCAGCAAGTTGCAGACATCCTAACTAAGGCTGTATCACTAAAGGTTGTTGAGTTTGCTATGCCGTTGTTGGGACTTGGACAGTAGTTTTTTTTTTTTTTTTTTTTTTTTTTTTTTTTGTATCAATGGCATTTATTTCAAAATGGACCTTAAGGGTGCCATGACGCGTACCCCGTACTTTACATCACCTGTACTCTACCTCTCTCCCCCACGGAGATTACAAATAGAAACGAACAACAAAAGGGCAGTCACCGTATCCGGCGGAATAGTCATCGCCATATGAGAAAAGAAAAAAGCAAACCAATCGCGAGGGGAAACTTCGATACCAGTACATGCAGAGAGAGCGCAAGAAAGATAAAAAGAAGAACCGAGGAAAAAGTAAAACAATGAAACTATC
Organism: Agaricus blazei; assembly: GCA_029719445.1. Lineage (NCBI taxonomy): Eukaryota > Fungi > Basidiomycota > Agaricomycetes > Agaricales > Agaricaceae > Agaricus > Agaricus blazei. Next base: position 81,737 of record SSNC01000030.1, on the reverse strand, counting down.
TTACAATTAAAAAGGAACTTGGCGCGTTCAGCAATCACGACCTCTCCCGTCACCTCCAGCGTACCAAGTGTTATCTTCTCAAAATCAAAGCCGGCCCATTCGTCAGCTTCGAAGCAATTTTGATAGAGGGAATCTTCTGTCTCGTGCCAGAAAATAGGACCCGTACCAAGAAGAGGAAGTTTGCGTTTACGCCTCTCCTTGTTGTCTTCGTCTCGCTTGCGGTACACCTCCTCGCGGTAGGCCGGCCAGCTCGACTCCGATATGCGCGCCTGTTCTGGTGGTTCGAACGTAAAGGCGTTTGGGTTGTCCATAAGGAACAGGATGAGACCGCGGATAGTGCAGATTCCATCTATCGAGTAATGATTAGCCCTCCTCACGTACCAAGGGCAGCAATTCAAAATGTGTTCACGAGACTCCGGGAACGGTGGGTCAACCGTTCCGTGACAGCCTACCAATGGCTCACGAGGGAAGAATCTAGAGCGATACTCCCCAGTAGGTGCGTGATTTGTGATCAAGCGTACAAGACGAGCAAGTAGCTTGGGATCGTGAGCGGCCGTTACTCCACTGTAGTTGCGGAGCCAAGGACCTTGGTTGAGGTGTGTCGGGAGAACCCGCGCGTAATCCGTGTCCGGCGGAAGGGAGGCGTCCGGCCTGCACCACCCACCTTCGACATGACTACAAGGAAAGGAGAAACCTGGAACCCTCGCTTTGAGACGTCCAGGCTTCTTTTGATAGAGTTCGAGCCAGCCGTGTCCCCTAAAACACGACCGGTCTCTCGGATCGTCAAAGCCTCTGACCCAGAGAGCTAAGACGTTTGTGGTGGTCCTCTGTTTGGCAAAGTCGTGCGACTGCGATTGAGGGAAGGTTAGAGAGGTGTTGGTGAAATATCTCTCTTTGGCTGCGTTGTGGATCGCCTGATATACATGCGCGCGGAGGAAGTTGAACTGCCATGCGCTTGTGTCGGGATCTGAGGTGGCCCATGACTCGCGATAGCCCTTGACGACGATTTCCACTCCAGGATACTCGTCGACTATAGCTTCGAATGCGAGAGACAGGGCGATGGACAGTTGCTTGCCCACCGGCTTGGAATTGGCGGCGAGGAGGTTGTGAACAATCCTCGGAGACGTGGTGTACAGGATGATCTTTTCGACGTTCCATCCTTTTTGAAGCTTGTTATAGGCTTTTTGAAGTGCCCGATATGCGGACCATCCTATAATCGTCTCTTGGGTAATACGCCTTCCAGCAGCTAGAACCTTCGATGAGATCGCTTGACCGTTATAGAGGGTAATGAGCGATATATGAGAGTGGGATCGTTCCGATGGATTGAAGTCCGAATCCCACTTGTGGAGGCAGCCCGCCGTGATGAGGTGGAGGGCATTGATATCTCTGGTCGTCGAGCCGTTGAGTTCGAGGTGATACTTGTCATTATCTTCCTTGTTGGGGGGAGGAATGATGAATTTAACTTTGTTCGGGTGTTTGTCAACAAATCGTTCACCCGATTTGATGAATGGCGACAAGGGGTGGATGACCTCGTGGGCGGGGTTGTCGATGATGGAATCCAGTGGGGATTTCAGCACCTTGCGTCGACTCTTGGACATGTATTCCAGAGAGTTAGGGTGGAGGGTAGAGTGTTTGGCTTTTCGCCGTTCTAATAGTGAAAGAACGGGGTGGTGTGTGGGTAGCGTCTTCAAGCGATTAACTGACCGTTCGAAGAGCTTTTTGATGGATAGGTGGAGAGGCATTAAGCCAGCCACGGCTGTCATGCCTCCTAAGGGGGAAGTTCGGAACGCGCCAGTGATCCAGCGGGCTCCTTGGTTGTGGGTGAGTCGAAGCATGTTCATGTTGGTTTTGAAGCTTCGAGTACCGGGTTTGTACCAACAGCGAAGTCCGAACGTCGCTATTGGCTGGACGCACGATATGTAAAGGGTGCGCTTCTGTTTAGGCGTGAGGCCTCGGTTGGAATTGCCAAGAATTCTCATACAGCGAACTGCAGAGAGCGATTTAGTGGCGTAATATTTGACATGTTCCCGAAAATGTAGGTTGCGGTCGAAACGGATGCCGAGATATCTCCACACCGTTTTGGGAACGAGTGGGGAGGTGGAAGTGAATGGTTCGAACCCTAGGTCGATAGATGGGTTCGGAGAGTCTTTCTTGCTGGCGGATTCAGCAAAGTTGAGTAATTCCGTCTTTGAGTGTTCCATCACAAGACCGAAGTCGTTGAGAATGGAAGTTATTTGGGCATACGCCTCTTTTAGAGTTCTGTGAACCGAGTCATAACAATCCCCTGAAGCAACAAGAAGTCCGTCATCAACAAAAGAGAGAATCGCAGTCAAAGGAGAAGGAGAAGAAAAAGAATCAACCTCATCTCGAATGTTAACCCATCTGTCCAATAGGTGAAATACAGGCGCAATATACAAAGCAGAAAGAATTGGAGAAAGCGCTGAACCTTGTCCTACACCTACGTTACTGTCAAATAGCGGAGATGTTTCGTTTTTTATGGAGTATTGTGTTTTTCTGTCAACTAAATAATCAGAGAAGAAGTTACATATCTTGTTCGCAAAACCAAAATGTCTGAGAATTTGAAGTAAAGCGTTATGATTAAGAGAAGGAAAGAATTGGGCAACGTCGAAAGCAATGACAGACGTGACCTTTTTGTGAGCCCATCCCGATCGAACGTGGTGGGTGAGGGCAACAGCTGCGTCTTCGACGGATCGTTGTATGATACCGCCGGTTTGGCATGGGTGGATGGCGCAGGTGGCGACTCCTTCGAATTGAAGACGCCTGGCGATCATTTTTTCGACGAGTTTCCCCATCGTGTTGAGGAGGACGATGGGCCTAAAGGATTTGGCCCGATCGTATGAAGGTTTACCCGGCTTCGGTATCACTACCGAAACCGAGTTTTTGAAGTGCTTCGGCCATTTACCTAGTTCGATGCAAAGGTTAGCTATAGTGGTCATCAGAATGCATACTAATTCGCTGCACGCCAACTGCTTCCATATTCTCCAGGTCACATGGTCGGGACCCGGAGCAGTGTTCTTCGCGCAGTTTTTGAGGGCGTCGCGAAATTCTTGAATGGAGAAGACGGACCACGTCCTCTCGTCGAACATTCCAATTTCCTCAACCATCCTGTTAAGGTTAGTGGTTCGGTTACTCGCTGAGTTATATGTAGCGTGAAGAGTATTGAAAAGCGAGTCCTCATCGAGGCACGGTTTACCTTCATTGTCCAAGATTGCTTCGACAGCCTCCATCTTGCGTTCTCTTGCCCACGGCATCAAATCCCATGGTCTTCGGTTGTCTGTGGCGATTTCCTCGATCCTTTTGTCGAAGTGTTCCCTTTTTGCTGCTCGGATGGTGCGTTTGAGTTCCTTACGAGCTTTGAGGTTTTTGCGTCCATTGATTCGTTTGCTGTATTCTTTGTACGCCTTCTTACAATCCTCATTCCACCACTTTTTACCATGACGGCTGAGTTTGCTTTCCTTCGCATTCGCTTTCCATGCTTCGTCGAATATCGATCCGATTTGTTCAAGTACCTCCTCGAGCTCCTCCTTAGTGCGGACGGTACTGATTTTGATGCTGCCGAGTTTGGCCGTGATCGTTTTGATGTAGTCCTCCTCCTCCTCAGATCCCTCATCAATTCTCTCCTTCCCTTTACCCTCGCTTCCCGCTTTGGCGAATGGGACCGATATGGACAGGGGCCGGTGATCAGACCCCCATCTTTCTGTTGGATTAGTTCGGATCTCATAGGCGAACTCTTTATTGTTAATGAGGTCCGCCGAAGCGAAGACCAGGTCTAGAACCGACGCCCTATTTTCGGGGTTGTCTGGTATGCGAGTCGCTTCACCTCCGTTAGAGGGTGGCACATATGATAGCTCAAGGTCATTGAGGACCTCCTTGAGCTTCATGTAAGGAGACGAGGGTCGGTATTGTGATGCCGCCCCCTCGTCCCATTCGCGATCTTGGATATTAAAGTCGCCGGAGCAGAGAGAAATTTTTGGGAAATTTATACTTGCCGCTGAGAGTGCACGAACGGCGGATTGAGTTTCTCCGTCATTGTACACATTAAGGATGTTGAACTCCTCCGGGATACCCATGCGAGGAGTCTTGAGTTTGAGCGTGATCAAAGAGACGTCTCTGTGTTTGATGATGTCGGACCGGAGTAAGGGTTTGAAGACATTCATGCGTTTGTTGATGTAAGTGAGAACTCTTGGGTGTTCTCGCCTGTCATCTATATTGTTGAACGCCTCCGTGAAGGCTGTCCATGATGGATGAAGAGGCGGGCCGTAGGCCATGTCCCCTTCCTTGTTAGTAGTGGATGGTTGGGTGCGGACGCCCTTCCACCCCGGTTCTTGGAACATAATAATGTCCGTGTAGCCTGCCATTTTATCGAGAAGCACCGAGGTGGCTTCCCAATTTTTGCGAACATTGAATGAAATAATAGAAATATTACTTAACGAGTGTGGTGCGGGTTTTCGATTTCCGCTTGAGTGAGTGTGGTCGTCGCTATTCATTCAGCGGACGAAGAGGGAACTTCGATGATCTGTGAAGGCGGTACCTCCAAAGCCTGTGTAATGTTAGCCTTGCGCCTATTGCGCTTGGTCGTCTCTTTGTCATTATCAGCAACCCGGCGTTGAGCGTGCCAGGATTCGTTGTTCTGGTGTCGTTTATAGACACAATTGGAGTGATTGGCGGGGTGGGAGCCACCGCAATTGATACATTTCGGAGCATGAGTACACGTACCTGTCCACTCCGGTTTCTTCCTAAGCTCTCCGCAGCAGGGGGCGAAGATGTCATGGTTTTCGGTGTCGTGGGGTTGATAACACCTAGCGCATTTCTTGTGATTAATGCGGCATCGGGACGTACCGTGATTCCATCGCCAACAGTTTTGACACTGTGGGACGAACTCACGCTGGCGGGCGTACGCTAGTTTGATTAGTCGGCCTCGAATATGGTATACCTTGTTAACGAGGTGCTTTGTCATGATGCCCGATTTGGAATCCCAGACATCTAAGAAAACTACCGCTTTGTCATTAGAGCCTTTGCATTTGACAACTGCGGGTGGGGCTTTGGCTTCGAGGTCGTTGAATTGGATTACCGACTTCATGCCTTCGAGAACTTGTGCACCTGTTAAAACATCCTCCGGTCTCCTATTGTGCATGTTAGTCCAATAATTGAAGCCCGTCATAACAAGATGGGCGACGGATTGAGGGGCCTGTGGGTCTGGCGCCTCGGGGGTGAGGTCTTGTCCAAGGGCCTTGTAAAGGGCCTCTTTGACGTTAGTGAAACCCTGTTTAGATGGAACAAGGTTAAGATAGAAGTGTACGACCGTTTTAAAGAGGCGGCCGTTTTGAATGCGAAGTTGAGATGAGATAGAGATAAGATACCTGTTCATCTTATCAACGATAGCTCCCATATCTGTGAATCGCTCTGGCTGAACGATATGGGTGAAGCCAAATTGGGCAGACTTTCGATTGAGTCCACCCGATATTCCTTGTGCGGCCTGTTGGGCCAGAGTCGGTTTGCGTCCTTTAGACACCGACCCAGATGATTCAGCCGAAGCTGTAGAGTTCGTCGGTGTATACACCAACGGAGCGCAAATTGCCATCGCTTCCTGGACACTCATCTCCGGGAACGACTTCTTGAGTTCAACAGCCCACTGGATGGCCTGGGATGGCATGTTCGGGGCGACGTTGGGGGCGGTAACGGTCGGCTTTTTGAGGGCCGATGCGTAAGATGTTGGTTTGGGTGCGGGAGGAGGGGGGGCACGTGATTGATTCGCAATCCGTTGAGCGGCGTTTTGCTTACGGGCTGCAATGGCAGCCGGCTTGGAGTGGAGAGGGATAGGAGGGGGTACGGCTTGGCCTTGTAGCGGCTCTTCCAGCTGGATGTATAGCTCGCGGGTTTGGAGGGGCCAGCGGAGGGCTGGGACTTACCTTTCTTGGGGGCCGCCTTTTCTGCGGCAATCTTGGCGAACTTGTTGGCCTTGGGTAAGGCCGCAACAGTGATGGGTTTGGGTGCCGGGGGAGGCTGTACTGGAGTGGGAGGGGGAGGGGGTGCCTTGCCCTTACCTTTGGCAGCGGCGGGAATGCGAGCTGGGGATGGTGCCGGCGCGGAGTCAATTTCCATTGGGGCGGCAGTAGTTGGAGCCGGGGCCCGAGCTTGTTGAGCGGGGGGCGACTGGGTGGGGGTAGTGGTCATGGGGAGGAGAGCTTTCTTGTTCTCGTCATCCATTTCATGAATGTATTTGCTCAGCCGATGGTTGAGCGAACCTTTGTTGGCGACTTTGACATGGGCCCAGTCCGTGCCGAGGACCGCCCCAAAAGCGTTACATATGAGTTCTGCAACCGCCCCAGGGTTGGAGCAGTTGCCGGGAGCCATTTTGATTAACGGCCCGAAAGCATCGAACAACTTCTTCTCGAGATCTGCTAACTCATCTGGGTAGAAGTGGATTTTCCTTCCATCGTCTCCTACAAAGGCTGGGGAGGAGTGTCTTTCCTCCATCTCCGGGATCTCATCGACGCGTTTCTTGGCCGCTTCGATGTTGAGGTAATATTGGGTGGCAGTAATCGTGTTACCCCCAATGACTCTGTCGAGCGAAGACTCCCGCTCTTTCTCCTGTGCCCTAAGGGCATTGAGTTGTGCCTCAGTCGTCTTGACTATTCTGGGCGTTGTCGGCGTTTTGTCGAGGTCCGGGACCGGGCCTCGAGAAGGTGGGGTGATTTGCCGGGTCTTAAGAGCCGGCGCGACTATGCCGGACGGCGGCGCTGAAGTGGCTAAGCTGTCGGGCGGGTTAGCAGGAGTGGCACCGGTTACCTTCAAAGCCGGGTGACTAAGGAGGGCCGGATCGGGTGTCGGAAAGCCGAAACTCTCCGATTGGTTGGACGGGGCTGACGTGGCTCTTAGTGCCTCGTGGTCCAAGAGCGCAGCGTCGGGGGTGGAAAAGACGTCGCCTGGGGTGACAGTCTTATAGGATAGTGGTGTCTCGCTGTGGCGAGCAGCGAGGGCGGGGTGCCTAAGTTCGTCTCCAGTGGGCATAGGGATGCCCCAATCGCTGGAGGTTTGGTTAGTGGCCCGGGCTTCTTCCTCCTCTTCCCGGCGCAACCTCTCCATTCTCTCCCTCTCCAAACTCTCCATTCTCATCCGATCGTCCTCATCATCGCTCTCATCCTCACTCTCACACTCATCTTCCTCCCTCTGAGGTCCGATCTCCTTATCCGATGACGGATCCCTGGGAGCAGGCCCGTCTTGTGACTCTTGGGAAGTCGGCACAACTTCCTCCTGGTCCAAGGTTCTGAAAGCACTAGGTGCTAACATCCCCTTCAATTCTCTAGCCATACTCCTCTTCTTCTTAGGAGCTGCTTTCGATACTAGATCCTTAGTCCTCTGGTAAAACGAGGACTTCTTGGATGCTTGGGAAGAGAGTGAACGAACACTTCCCGATGGCGATGGCGGTCGCGAGGGTTGGTTGTACGGCTGGTTGCGTAGTCCAGACATACTAGAGCGCAGGGGGTCGCGAGATATCAAGCGTTATCCCTGTAGAACGTGTATTACCACTACTAAATGCTGGCCAACACCAATATCCTAAACAGGAAGGTGGTGGTTACAGATCAAGAAGCGGTGACTTGGACAGTAGTATGGACTGGTTGGATCAAGGGGGTGTGTTAGACTGCCCCAGCAGTCTTGTGTTAGAGTGCCCCAACAGTCTTGTATATGGACTTAGAGATGGTACGACTTTCTGATCATGTGATATATTAGTAAGCACATGTTGAACTTGCCTGTGAACGCTCTAGAAGCCTTTAGCTTCTTAGACTTGTTCACAGGTGAGTATAGAGTTCTGTATATTCATAGACAGCTTCTTAGACTTGTTCACAGGATATCTCATTTAATTCTAATCCGATTCACTCGTCACTACCACCGTTAGAACCGTCTCCGCACGCGCTACGTTCTACCTCTGACACTGTGAACAAGTCTAAGAAGCTATCTATGAATATACAGAACTCTATACTCACCTGTGAACAAGTCTAAGAAGCTAAAGGCTTCTAGAGCGTTCATTCCTTCCTTGACCTCTTACCACTACCTTCCTCTTTTGGAAGCCTCTGTGGTTTAGCTGCGCTAGTAGGGAATACAATTCATTATGCCTCCTAAACGTCGCAATAAGTCTCAACAACCTCCTCCGGCAGGTACGCCTGCCCCGCCGCGTCGCGAGACGTTGCAGGAATTTGCGGACGAGGACTGGGATCAACCTGGCCCTGCCCCTCCTGTTCCCGAGCTTGAGCCCTCTTTCTTTGTGGGCACCCTCTCTAACCCCAGCCAGACCTATGTCGGCGGTACTCCCTTCCAGTCTGAACGACCTTCGGCCTCTCGTCCTGGAAATCTACTCCCTCCTGCGGAGATACTCTCTGCATTTGATTCCGCTCCTCGACACGAGTTGACGCAAGTCACTCAGTCTCTTTTGGGCAAACGGCCTGAACAGCCGTCTCCGACCCCCTCCGCTATGCTGACCACTGAATCCCCTGCGCGGATTCCAGTTGACATCTCTCCGGACCCACCGGTACCGGAAATCCCTTATACCAAAGATAATGTTCCCGGCCGGGAACTTTTTTTCTCCACTTTAGAGGATTACACATCCTCTCTCACTTCAGCGGACAGCGATACCCCCAAATTCCTGTCCATGATACTTACGAGCTTGCAAGTTTTATTGCGAGACCGTAAAATCCTCGATCTCAAGTGTGACGGCGGTTTCACTGTCGCCAACCTTCTCGACGGGCTTCCACGTTCTCAACGCGTGGATTTCGCCCCACTTCCCCCCGGTACCACGGGTTCGGCATCCCGGCCGATCCCCAAACCACATGTCAAACGTGTCAAGACCGTCGCTCAATCCCCTCCCAAGCAGAGTGCTCCGGCCAAGGCCGATCGTGCACCTGCTCCTGTTCTCCAACGCCGTCCGCCTCCTTCGGAGGCTCCCACCGTTTCCGTAGCCGCGCCTAAGCAACGTCGACGTCGCCAGGGCAAACACACTGTACATGGCCCTTCACGCCGTGGCATATCCATTCGCGTCCCTAGTGCGCTCAATTTTCGAGCCACTATGATCACTTCTACAATCTTGAAAGAGATCAACGAACTTATCGAGAAGAATCTACCGCAGTCCTGTATGGTAATCTTCTCTTCTCAGGATGAAGGTGGACCGGGGAAAGTATTCTTAGCCACCAACATCGTTCCCACCAAATCCGAGGCGGACTTCGTGCTCAAGCACATCAAGTCGCGTTTCCCCATTCCTGAGGGTGCGAGGCCTATCCGCACCTCTGCTATCAACTCCACATCTTATCTCAAGGTGGTGGATATTCCTATTGTCAATCCTACTTCCAAAGAATGGCTCGCCCCCACCACCGCGCGAATTCACAACGAATTCAAGCTTTCTGAACTCGGCAACATGCTAGCTGGTTGGACACGCAACATCCGCATCATGCGGACTTCTCCCCACTCTGACTCATGCGTTGCATGGGTCGACATCGTAGATTCGGTATCCGGTGCGAATTCGAAGATTCTCATCAGTAAGCATATTCAAGTAGCTGGCACTAACTGCAGAATTGCCGGCGCTCGCCCCCACTCTGGGTCCGTCCTGTGCACTCGGTGCTACAGGTGGGGCCATCATCATTCTAAGTGCCGCCGTGAAGGTGTGCGCTGTCCCCTCTGCGGCGGTCCTCATCGGGAGGAGTCGCATCATCTCATGGTTCCAGCTGCTTCAGCTGAGAACCGGCATTGCGTGAACTGTACCGCGTCGAAGCGGGAAAAGCGTAATCACTCCGCCTTGGACAGGAAGAGTTGTCCGTTCTGGGCACATCGCTTTGATAGGGAATGGCTTCATCGCCAATTTCCGCCGAAGAAAATCTAACGGAGGTGTCGTGTATTTTTAACCACTTCTATTTTTCAATTTCACCTCTCACCGTCTTGTAAGTATCAATTCGGACTCTTTTTATGCGTACCACTTTGATTCTATGGAACATTCTTTAGTTTACGTATGCAGTTTATTCTTACACTAGTTATCTCCCTGGTGTAGGGCTGGCAGGTGATGTAAAGCCGGGGGAACGCGTTATGGCACCCCACGTACGAGGCCGGTTTTGAAATAAACCCCGTTGATTATAAAAAAAAAAAAAAAAAAAAAAAAAAAAAAAAAAAAAAAAAAAAAGGGACTCCTCCTCGAGTTTTCGGATGCTGAACAGCTCATCATAAGCATTAAATCGCATCCCAGCCTTCTTCTGCCTGTGTACAGCCTCCAAAGCCTCCCACATCTTCACGGGGTCGTCCTGGATGCCATTAAAGTGCACCCTCTGCTCCTCTTCAACCATAAGGAATAGCCAGCCAGCAGCCTTGTCACAACGAGCCTCATAAGCATCCAGAGCATCTGCTTCAGCCTGGGTAACAGTAGAGGAGACAGTGGGGGACTTCTGCTTGCCAGAGATAATTCTCCATAGCCCAGAAGCTCGCAGCCACGCCTCCATCTCGCCAGACCACGTCGTATAGTTCTCCGCATTGAGTTTCGCAAACGTTGGCGATCCGGAAGCCATCGGAGTTGAATTGAGAGCAGGGGAAGCGAAATAGATTCAAGAAGGGAAAGAGGAAGAGAAGATTGAGTGAGGTTGGTGAATGAAAACTCGTTTTTCCAGTAGTTAGAAGCCGGGGCCCATAACCTGTCAGAGGTAGAACGTAGCGCGTGCGGAGACGGTTCTAATGGTGGTAGTGACGAGTGAATCGGATTAGAATTAAATGAGATATCCTGTGAACAAGTCTAAGAAGCTGTCTATGAATATACAGAACTCTATACTCACCTGTGAACAAGTCTAAGAAGCTAAAGGCTTCTAGAGCGTTCACAGACAAGTTCAACATGTGCTTACTAATATATCACATGATCAGAAAGTCGTACCATCTCTAAGTCCATATACAAGACTGTTGGGGCACTCTAACACAAGACTGCTGGGGCAGTCTAACACACAGAACCTATCCCCGCAGAGTATACCACTGAATTATCAGCTAATCGGATGGGAATGCGATTGGGGGAGTAGTTCTTGAACCAGTGACGATGTGGGGTCATATGAGAAGTGGCCCCAGTGTCTGCAAGCCAATGGAAGTCAGCATCGAGCTGTAGAGGCGCAGAAAGTGAAGGGGAAGGGGAGGGATGTGAGGCACTTGCATTTCCAGCAAATTCACAGACTCTCTGCGCTTTTTCGGGGCTAGAACTCAAAGAGGAGCTTGCTGCAGAGCCTGAGGCGTTGTTTGAAGCGTCCTGAGCCTTGTTAGCCTTGTTTCCGCGAGTTCTAGGCTTCTGAGCGTCCTCCTGGGCGCGTTTCTTCGCCTTTTCGAACGGCCAGCACTTCTCCACCTTGTGACCAGTCCTCCCACAGAAATCGCAGGTATCTGACGCGTTTTTGAAGCCAGAGCGAGCGGCTAGAGCCTGGGAGCCTCCCAAAGCATCCCCAGCGCGTTTTCGGCGTTGTATATCCTCTGTGACAAAGGCCTGATGAATGGTGGCCTTGTCCAGCTTGTCCATAAGCAAAAGAGACGAGGAGAAGGCGGAATAGTCATCTGGGAGCGCTCTAATGAGGGCCATAGATGCCAGCTCATCATCTAGCATCTCCAGAGTGAAGGAAGTGGGTCTGAGCTCTTTAATTCGACGTTTGCAGCCTTCTACCCTGTTGATAAGCGATTGGAGAGACTTTTTTTTTTTTTTTTTTTTTTTTTATCAACGGCACCTCTCGGTGGACCTTCTATTCAAGTAGCTATACGACATCCAGGTAGGGGTTGGAGAGACTCCTCCTCGAGTTTTCGGATGCTGAACAGCTCATCATAGGCATTAAATCGCATTCCAACCTTCTTCTGCCTGTGTACAGCCTCCAGAGCCTCCCACATCTTCACGGGGTCGTCCTGGATGCCATTAAAGTGCACCCTCTGCTCCTCTTCAACCATCAAGAATAGCCAGCCAGCTGCCTTGTCACAACGAGCCTCAAAAGCGTCCAGAGCATCCGCTTCAGCCTGGGTAACAGTAGAGGAGACAGTGGGGGACTTCTGCTTGCCAGAGATGATTCTCCATAGCCCAGAAGCTCGCAGCCACGCCTCCATCTCGCCAGACCACGTCGTATAGTTCTCCGCATTGAGTTTCGCAAACGTTGGCGATCCGGAAGCCATCGGAGTTGATTTGAGAGCAGGGGAAGCGAAATAGATTTGAGGAAGTAGAGAAGGAGAGGAGAATGAATGAAGTTGTGAATGAAAAACTCGTTTTTCCAGTAGTTAGAAGCCGGGGCCCATAACCTGTCGAAGGTAGAACGTAGCGCGTGCGGAGACGGTTCTAACGGTGGTAGTTACGAGTGAATCGGATAAGAATTGATTAAGGAATCCTGTGAACAAGTCTAAGAAGCTATCTATGAATATACAGAACTCTATACTCACCTGTGAACAAGTCTAAGAAGCTAAAGGCTTCTAGAGCGTTCACAGACAAGTTCAACATGTGCTTACTAATATATCACATGATCAGAAAGTCGTACCATCTCTAAGTCCATATACAAGACTGTTGGGGCACTCTAACACAAGACTGCTGGGGCAGTCTAACACTTGTCTATACCTTGCACAGCACAAGAACTTTATTATCACAATTTCTGCTCGTTCTATGGCCTTCTGCTGCAAGGGGACGATGCTTTTCACGGCCACCATCCATCCTAACAACCCTGCTGAGCTAGATGGCTCAACTCTGACCTCGGAGGCCGCTTTTTCGGTCTCTACACTTCCCTGTGACCTCTCCCTATGGCATCGTCGCTTTATTCACCATAATTATGCTGATGTGAGGTCTATGGTGAACAAGGAGCTTGTTACAGGCCTTAAAATCGACTCTAAAGCGTCCCCTGACCCCATATGTGAGCCCTGCCTTGCTGGCAAGATGCATTCACTTCCTTTCCCCTCCTCTACCAGCCATAATCGATCCCCACTCGAGCTGGTGCACTCAGACCTTCACGGACCGCTCCCAGTCGCTTCCCACTCAGGCTACAAGTACTGGGTCACGTTTATAGACGATGCAACGCGTTTCCGGGCTGTTTATCTGCTGAAAAGCAAGTCAGAGGCCTTTGAAGCGTTCAAAATCTACAAATCTTGGGCTGAAAACCAACTAGGAGTGAAAATGCGCGCTCTACAGGACGATAAAGGCGGTGAATACATGTCTAAAGCCTTCCTAGCCTTCACGGAGCAGTGTGGCATCGATAGAAGGCATTCTACTCGCAACAGGCCTCAGCAGAACGGTCTAGCTGAAAGAGCTAACAGAACTATGGGTAAAAGGATCACAGCCATGCTCTCTGAGTCGAAATTGCCCCCGAGTTTCTGGGGTGAATGCATCTCTTCTATGGTGCATGTGTGGAATAGGCTTCCTACGTCGTCTCTCCCTGGTTCTACACCCTTCCAAGCGTTCTATAAGCGAAAACCCGACGTTTCCCACCTCCGAGTATGGGGGTGCACTGCCTATGTGCATATACAGCGAGATAAATGCAATTCTCTTCCGCCTCACTATGAAAAATGCGTTTTCATAGGCTATCCTACTGGCTACAAGGGCTGGAAGTTCTATAACCCAGTCACCAAGCGTTCAATCATCTCTGAAAGGGCTGAATTCGATGAAAGGTACTTCCCTGGCACTTCTAGAGCTCAACTCGATGCTGTTCCTTCATTTGCTAGCCCTCCCAGCTCACCCGAAACTCCTATCGCTTCAGAGTCCTCTCCAGCGCTCCCCTCATCGCATTTCGACTTCCCACCTCTCCAGGATGAAGGGGGTGGTATCTGGCCTCTCCCTACACCGTCTCCGGCGCCTAGTATGACTCCTGCAAGTGATATTCCTCCTGAAGAGCCTAAAACACTTCAAAATGCTCCTGAAGCTCCTGTGATCGCTCCTGCATCTCCTGTGCTCGCTCCTGCCTCTCCTGTCGCTCCCTCACCACCTAGAACACCTCCACAACCTCCTGCACCACTCCCTGTCACTCCTCCGACTGCTCCTGTGCCTGCTGAGCCCCCATGAGTCCCTAGGCGCACCAATCGAGTTAGACGACCTCCTGGTGAGTGGTGGAGGGTCAAAAACATTGACCTACCTGGAGACAACCCAGAACTAGAAGAGGAGGCCGCTTTTTTGGTTGACAGTGACTTCTGTGATGTAGAGTTTGCTGGAGCAGTTTCTAATGCAGATCCTCGCTCCTACAGGCTGGCTATGCAGTCCCCTGATCGCTCTCACTGGCAGGACGCTTGTAACACCGAGATTTTCAATCTGGAGGCCAACAGGACCTGGGAACTCATTGATTTGCCTCCTGGAAAGAAGGTAGTCAACTCTGGATGGGTATTCAAGGTTAAAAGGCATGCCGACGGCTCAATTGAGCGCTATAGGGCTCGCCTTGTTGCTAAGGGCTTCTCACAGCGTCCTGGCTTCGATTACACTGAGGTTTTTGCTCCTACATTCCGCCCTGCCTCCCTGCGCCTCATTGTAGCCTTAGCTGCAAGAGAAGGCTACAAAATGCGCTCCGTTGACATCTCTTCTGCCTTTACCTATGGGGAACTCGAAGAGGAGATCTACATGAGACAACCAGAAGGCTACCACACTGGGGGACCTAATATGGTCTTCAGGCTCCGAAAATTGCTTTATGGCCTTAAGCAGGCTGCCAGACAATGGAGCAAGAAGCTCAGAAGTGTCCTAGAGGGTATTGGCTACTCCAGACTTCGCTCCGACAACTCTATCTACATTTATTCCAAGGGAGACATCAAGGTCATAGTGCCTGTCTTCATTGATGATATAACTCTGGTGTCTAAAAGCGATGCTGCTGTCTCTGCTGCTGTCTCTGAGCTGTCTAGCCACTTCAAACTTCGAGATCTCGGGTCTACCACTCTGCTACTGGGTATTCAGGTGAAGCAGGACCGTTCTAAGCGCACCGTTTCGCTCTCACAAGAGCACTACATCAAGGAGCTGCTAGAACGATTCCATATGGATGATTCCAACTCCCTTTCCACCCCACTTGCACCAGGTTCTGAGCTCTCCGACATTGTGCCCTCTCTCGAGGAGCAAGCTGAGATGAAGTCAGTTCCTTATCTCTCTGCTGTAGGTGCCCTGCAGTATCTCGCCACCATGACTCGTCCCGACATTGCCTATGCAGTCTCCTACCTTGGGAGATTCAACCACAACCCTGCTCCTGCCCACTGGCTTGCAGTGAAGCATTTACTTCGCTATTTGAAGGGCACCCTGCACTACCAGCTCGTCTACAGAGGTGGTGACTCTGGGGAACTGTTTACCACCTATTCTGATGCCTCTCACGGCGGCTGCAAGGCCACAGGTTGAGCTACAGGTGGATATGTGACCATTGTCTCTGGTGCTGCTGTGGGCTGGTCCTCAAAGCGTCAGCCTTTTGTGACTCTCTCGAGCACTGAGGCCGAGTTTGTGGCTGCTGTTGAGGCTGGAAAGGAGATCAAGTGGACTAGGAACATTCTCAGCGAGTTTGGCTACCCCCAGACACTTGCTTCCACTTTATTTGTTGATAACAAGTCTGGAATCAGTGTGGCAAAGAATCCTGAGCACCACGGGCGCATGAAACACCTGGATCTTCGGTTCTACTGGCTCCGGGAGGCTGTAGAAGAAGGAATCATTGATCCCCTCTATGTTTCAACTGATCAGCAAGTGGCCGACATTCTGACCAAGGCTGTAGCACCAAAGGTGATTGATTTTGCTGTCCTGCTATTGGGACTTGGACACTAGACTGCTTGGATCAAGGGGGTGTGTTAGAATGCCCCAAGCATTTAGTTATTAGAGTGACTGGTTAATTTGTTTTGTGTATATCTCGACTTAGAGTACAGCGGACGCTTCTGCTCACGTGATAGATTAGTCAGCGCATGTTGAACTTGCCTGTGGACGACTTAGAAGTCTTTAGCTTCTTATACTTGTCCACAGGTGAGCAATCTCTTTGTATTGTTGTTATAGCTTCTTATACTTGTCCACAGATTAACTGTGCTAATACTAGCTCATTTCTTATCCGATCCGCTCGATACTAGCGTTGTTAGGATCGCCACTGCGAACTTTACGTTCCACCTCCAACACTCTCCTCGCCGGCTACCCCCCGCACCCCCCGCGCTGCCTCTATCTACACACCTACCAAGGTGCCAGGTAAGAAGCATGGCCTCGCTGTCTCGCTGTCGACTGCCGCCGACATCGTCCAGCAAACCCCCCCTGACGACAACTTCATCGGCTACGCCGATGAACTTCTCCGTCTCATTTTCACTATCTTGTCGAGTGGCGCTCACAAGAACATTGATTTTCAGAACATGGCTGGAGTCTGCTCCTTTGAGACGGCTCTCGCTATCATCATCGGCCAAACTGGCGCTGCCTCCCCCCCTCCCCCGCCAAACCCACCACCCCCCTTCCCCCTTCGGCCCCACTAGTGCCTCAATCTCGTCCCCGGTCCCCGATGGCCGAGGACGGAGTCACTACCCCGGTCCCGAAGAAAGTCCGCATCCAGTCCCCACCTGGCTCTGCACCCAGGAAACCCGCTTTAGGAAAGCGTGCCCCGGCTGCTCCTGCAGCTGTTCGAGCACCTTCCAAGAGCTCTCTCAAGGCTAAGCCGGCCTCTGTCCCCTCCTTCCCCAAGGCCCCGGCTCCCTCCTCTGCCCCCATTGTCTCTCGTCGTGCTCCTGCACGCAAGGGCAAGCACACTAGCCACGGCGCTTCGCGCCGTGGTGTTCTCGTTCACCCCCCGGCCGGATCTTCCATCCGAGCTATTAATATCACTCCCAATATCCTCTGGGAGTGCAACAATCATCTCCGGAATGACCTCAAGTCAGAGGTTATTCTGGAATCTTCCATCGACACGGCTGACGGCATCCACATTGCCGCCTCCCGGGTCCTCTCCAAGCCCGAGACCGCCTGCGTGCTCAAGCACATTCACCGCCTCGTCGATCCCAACAGACTCGTCCCCCTCCAGTCTGCCACCCCTACATCCACGTCTTACCTCAAGGTCATTGACGTTCCACTTATTCCGGCCCCTCCCGCCTCATGGATTACTGCGCAACGCGAGGCCTTCACCCTTGCTATGCACAACTCGCCCGTCGGCACCGCCCTCTCCCGACACCTCAAGCACGCCGTTCGCTTCATGTGGACTTCCCGCCGTGCTGACACTTGTGTTGCGTGGCTCGACATCTCCGACTCCGTCTCGGGCCATACGGCCCGCAACTTCATTGGTAAGCACGTTCTCATTGGAGGACGAAACTGTCAAATCCGCGGCGCTGCCCCGCGGCCTGGCTCTGCCCTCTGCACTCGGTGCCAGAGGTGGGGCCACCACTCTGACGTGTGCCGAGCTAAAGGTATACGATGCCCTCACTGCGCGGGACCGCATTCTGCAGAATCCCATATCCTGGCCGCCATTGCGATGAAGAAGAATCCGGACGACCGACACTGCGCTAACTGTGCCGCAGCAGGCAAGAAGAACAAGGCGCACTCCACAACGGACACTTCGTGTCTGTTCTGGAACAATCGCTTCGATCGGGATTGGCTCAAGTGCCAGTTCCCATCGAAGAAGTAGTAGGTTTCACTGCCTGTTTCGGGAGCACGCGCCGCCAGTACCCACCATTTTCCCTCGCCATATCGTCCACGATCGCAAACCGGCTCGACAGAAAATCGGGGCTGTATCCAAGTCTGAACGTAGGTGATTGGTGTTTGCTTGAGCCAAGGCTCGCTCCGCTCGCCTCTCTTTCGGACTTATCACTTCTTTTTCATTTTGTTATGTTTTCTTTTTCTTTTTCTTCTTCGAGGCGATGATCATTCCGCCGGATACATTTTTCTTTTAATCATGTTGTTAGGGGCTTAATGTTTTCACTCGGATACGCGTCATGGCATCCATATTCTTGTAGTATGCCCGAATTATCTACTCGGATGTCGTATAGCTACTTGAATAAAAGGTCCACCGAGAGGTGCCGTTGATAAAAAAAAAAAAAAAAAAAAAAAAATACAAGGGCTGGAAGTTCTATAACCCAGTTACCAAGCATTCAATCATCTCTGAAAGGGCAGAATTCGATGAAAGGTACTTCCCTGGCACTTCTAGAGCTCAACTCAATGCTATTCCTTCATTTGCTGGCCCTCCCAGCTCTCCTGAGACTCCTATTGCTTCAGAGCCCTCTCCAGCGCTCCCCTCGTCGCATTTTGACTTCCCCCCTCTCCAGGATGAAGGGGGTGGTATCTGGCCTCTCCCTGCACCGTCTCCACTGCCCAGTCCGACTCCTGCAACTGCTATTCATCCTGAAGAGTCTAAAGCACCTTTTTTTTTTTTTTTTTTTTTTTTTGTATCAACGGCACCTCTCGGTGGACCTTTTATTCAAGTAGCTATACGACATCCAGGTAGATAATCTGGGCATACTACAAGAATATGGATGCCATGATGCGTATCCAAGTGAAAACATTAAGCCCCTAACAACATGATTAAAAGAAAAACGTATCCGGCGGAATGTGCATCGCCTCGAGGAAAGAAAAGAAAAGAAAACATAACGAAGTGAAAAAGAGATGATAAGTCCGAAAGAGAAGCGAGCGAAGCGAGCCTTAGCTCAAGCAAACACGAATCACCTACGTTCAGACTTGGATACAGCCCCGATTTTCAGACGAGCCGGTTGACGATCGCGGACGAGATGGCGAGGGAAAATGGTGGGTACCGGCGGCGCGCGCTCCCGAAAGAAACGATGAAATTTCTTACTTCTTCGATGGGAACTGGCGCTTGAGCCAATCCCAATCGAAACGGTTGTTCCAGAACGGACACGAAGTGTCCGTTGTGGAGTGCGCTTTATCCTTCTTCTTCGCTGCAGAGCAGTTAGCGCAATGACAGTCATCCGGATTCTTCTTCATCGCTATGGACGCCGGGATATGCGAGTCGGCTGAGTGCGGGCCCGCGCAGTGAGGACAGCGTATGCCCTTGGAGCGGCATACATCAGCGTGGTGGCCCCACCTCTGGCACCGAGTGCAGAGGGCAGAGCCGGGCCGCGGGGCAGCACCGCGGATTTGACAGTTGCGCGCACCTATGAAGATGTGCTTACCAATGTAGTCCCGGGCCGTGCGGCCAGAGACGGAGTCTGCGATGTCGACCCAAGCAATGCAAGTGTCTGACTTATGTGATGTCCGCATGAAGCGGACAGTGTGCTTGATGTGAGCGGATAATGATTTACCCACTGGCGAGTTGTGCATCGCGACGGTGAACGCCTCGCGCTGCGCTTGGATCCATGTGGCGGGGGGGGCCGGAATGAGTGGTACGTCCAACACCTTAAGGTAGGACGTGGAGGTGGGAGTGGCGGACTGGAGGGGGATGAGTCCGTTGGGGTCAGCGAGGCGGCGTACATGCCTAAGCACGCACGCAGATTCGGGTTTGGAGAGTACCCGGGAGGCGGCAATGAAAATGCCGGAAGCCGAGTCGGAAGAAGATTCTAGAATGACCTCGGACTTGAGGTCATCTTTGAGATGGCGATTGCACTCCTGGAGGATATCGGGAGTGATATTAATAGCTCGGATCGTAGATCCGGCCGGTGGATGAATGAGAACACCACGGCGCGAAGCGCCGTGGCTAGTGTGCTTGCCCTTGCGTGCAGGAGCACGGCGAGAGACAGCGGGGGCAGAAGAGGGAGCCGGGGCCTTGGGGAGGGAGGGGACAGAGGCCGGCTTGGCCTTGAGAGCGCTCTTGGAAGGTGCTCGAACAGCTGCGGGAGCAGCTGGGGCACGCTTTCCTAAAGCGGGTTGCTTGGGTGGTCCAGGAGGTGACTGGATCCGGACTTTCTTCGGGACCGGGGTAGTTACCTCGTCCTCGGCCATCGGGGACCGGGGACGCGATGAGGGAACGACGGGGGTGGAAGGGAGGAAGAGGGGGGTGGTGGGTTTGGCTGGGGAGGGGGGCGACGCCGCACCAGTTTGACCAATGATGATAGCTAGAGCCGTCTCGAAAGAACAGACTCCAGCCATGTTCTGAAAATCAATATTCTTGTGAGCGCCACTCGACAAGATATTAAAAATGAGACGAAGAAGTTCATCGGCGTAGCCGATGAAGTTGTCGTCGGGGGGGGGTTTGCTGGACGATGTCGGCGGCTGTCGACAGCGACACGGCGAGTCTGTGCTTCTTTCCAGGTACCTTGGTAGGCGTGTAGATTGAAGCGGCACGAGGGGTCTTGGGGGTGGCTGGCGAGGAGATAGCCTCGAGCAGCGACTGAGCGGTCCCACCAGGCTGGCGAGAGCCCGATGGGGTGGGGGTAACGGGAGTAGACGGCCAAGCTGGCGCCTTGGGTTGTCCGCGCCTGCGTTCGGTGCGAGTCTGGGCTTGAGGGGCAGGGGAATCCTCCTTCATGAGCCTGGAGATTGACTCCGATGCGTCCGCGAGGACGCGATTGAAGTCGGACGAGGAAACAGCGGGGGCAGTATCCGAGAACGAAACGTCCTTGGTCTTGCCCTTACCTGCAAGATGTGCACGCATCTTAGCTATACGCGCGGCCTTTGGAGTCTCCAACTCCATCTCCAACGCTTCACCTGCAGCTCGCATAGCGGGCGGCAGCTTCGAATCATCGTCGCTATCGGTCTCCCAGTTGCCAGAATCGAAATCCTCGCGGGTATCCATAGTGCAGAACGTATATTGCTCCCAGTACAGCTAAACCACCGAGGCTTCCAAAACAGGAAGGTAGTGGTAAGAAGTCAAGAAGCGATGATGAGTCTAAAGCACCTCAGAGTGCTCCTGAAGCTCCTGTGATCGCTCCTGCATCTCCTGTGCTCGCTCCTGCATCTCCTGTCACTCCCTCTCCACCTAGAACGCCTCTACAACCTCCTGCACCACTCCCTGTCACTCCTCCGACCGCTCCTGTGCCTGCTGAGCCCCCACGAGTCCCTAGGTGCACCAATCGAGTTAGACGACCCCCTGGTGAGTGGTGGAGGGTCAAAAACATCGACCTACCTGGAGACAACCCAGAACTGGAAGAGGAGGCCGCTATTTTGGTTGACAGTGACTTCTGTGATGTAGAGTTTGCTGGAGCAGTTTCTAATGCAGATCCTTGCTCCTACAGGCTGGCTATGCAGTCCCCTGACCGCTCTCACTGGCAGGACACTTGTAACACCGAGATTTTCAATCTGGAGGCCAACAGGACCTGGGAACTCGTTGATTTGCCTCCTGGAAAGAAGGTAGTCAACTCTGGATGGGTATTCAAGGTTAAAAGGCATGCCGACGGCTCAATTGAGCGCTACAGGGCTCACCTTGTTGCTAAGGGCTTCTCCCAGCGTCCTGGCTTTGATTACACCGAGGTTTTTGCTCCTACATTTCGCCCTGCCTCCCTGTGCCTCATTGTAGCCTTAGCTGCAAGAGAAGGCTTCAAAATGCACTCTGTTGACATCTCTTCTGCCTTTACCTATGGGGAACTCGAAGAGGAGATCTACATGAGACAACCAGAAGGCTACCACACTGGGGGACCTAATATGGTCTTCAGGCTCCGAAAATCGCTCTATGGCCTTAAGCAGGCTGCCAGACAATGGAGCAAGAAGCTCAGAAGTGTCCTAGAGGGTATTGGCTACTCCAGACTTCGCTCCGACAACTCTATCTACATTTATTCCAAGGGAGACATCAAGGTCATAGTGCCTGTCTTCATTGATGATATAACTCTGGTGTCAAAAAGCGATTCTGCTGTCTCTGCTGCTGTCTCTGAGCTGTCTAGCCACTTCAAACTGCGAGATCTCGGGTCTACCACTCTGCTACTGGGTATTCAGGTGAAGCAGGACCGTTCTAAGCGCACTATTTCGCTCTCACAAGAGCACTACATCAAGGAGCTGCTAGAACGATTCAATATGGATGATTCCAACTCCCTTTCCACCCCACTTCCACCTGGTTCTGAGCTCTCCGACATTGTGCCCTCTCTCGAGGAGCAAGCTGAGATGAAGTCAGTTCCTTATCTCTCTGCTGTAGGTGCCCTGCAGTATCTGGCCACCATGACTCGTCCCGACATCGCTTATGCTGTCTCCTACCTTGGGAGATTCAATCATAGCCCTGCTCCTGCCCATTGGCTTGCAGTGAAGCATTTACTTCGCTATTTGAAGGGCACCCTGCACTACCAGCTTGTCTACAGAGGTGGTGACTCTGGGGAACTGTTTACCACCTATTCCAATGCCTCTCACGGCGGCTGCAAGGCCACAGGTCGAGCTACAGGTGGATATGTGACCATTGTCTCTGGTGCTGCTGTGGGCTGGTCCTCAAAGCGTCAGCCCTTTGTGACTCTCTCGAGCACTGAGGCCGAGTTTGTGGCTGCTGTTGAGGCTGGAAAGGAAATCAAGTGGACCAGGAACATTCTCAGCGAGTTTGGCTACCCCCAGACACTTGCTTCCACTTTATTTGTTGATAACAAGTCTGGAATCAGTGTGGCAAAGAATCCTGAGCATCACGGGCGCATGAAACACCTAGATCTTCGGTTCTACTGGCTCTGGGAGGCTGTAGAAGAAGGAATCATCGATCCACTCTATGTTTCTACTGATCAGCAAGTGGCAGACATTCTGACCAAGGCTGTGGCACCAAAGGTGATTGATTTTGCTGTCCCGCTATTGGGACTTGGACACTAGACTGCTTGGATCAAGGGGGTGTGTTAGAATGCCCCAAGCATTCAGTTATTAGAGTGACTGGTTAATTTGTTTTGAGTATATCTCGACTTAGAGTATAGCAGACGCTTCTGCTCACGTGGTAGATTAGTCAGCACATGTTGAACTTGCCTGTGGATGACTTAGAAGTCTTTAGCTTCTTATACTTGTCCACAGGTGTGTTAGGATGGAAAAGTGACCACACCAGGGTTTGAACCTGGGACCACCCCAATTGCACCAGGGAGCTCTAACCACTGAGCTACATGGTCTTGGTATTATAGGAGCTAGGATATTATATATATGTACCCTAGGCCTAGAGTTGGAACTCACTACTGCAGGCCCACTCCAGGGGCTGGGGCACTAGGCAGTTTCTTGTGAGAACTCAGAGCTCCAAAGCTGTCAGATGACTTGACCTGTCATCACCTGACAAGGTGAGCAATCTCTTTGTATTGTTGTTTTAGCTTCTTATACTTGTCCACAGATTAACTGTGCTAATACTAGCTCATTTCTTATCCGATCCGCTTGATACTAGTGTCGTTAGGATCGCCACTGCGAACTCTACGTTCTACTTCCAACAGGCTGCTGGCTGGCTATCCTTGATGGTTGAAGAGGAGCAGAGGGTACACTTTAATGGCATCCAGGACGACCCCGTGAAGATGTGGGAGGCTCTGGACACCATTCATCAGGCCTTTGTCACAGAGGATATTCAACGCAAAAAACGCGCTGGGGACGCTTTGGGAGGCTCCCAGGCTCTAGCTGCTCGCTCTGGCTTCAAAAATGCGTCAGTGAGCTGCAATTTCTGTGGGAGGCTGGGTCACAAGGTGGAGACGTGTAGGGCGTTCGAAAACGCGAGAAAACGCGCTCAGGAGGACGCCCAGAAGCCTAGAACTCGTGGAAATAAGGCTAACAAGGCTCAGGACGCTTCAAATGACGCCTCAGGCTCTGCAGCAAGCTCCTCTTCGACTTCTAGCCCCGAAATGTTAGAATGCCCCAAGCATTCAGTTATTAGAGTGACTGGTTAATTTGTTTTGTGTATATCTCGACTTAGAGTAAAGCGGACGCTTCCGTTCACGTGATAGATTAGTCAGCGCATGTTGAACTTGCCTGTGGACGACTTAGAAGTCTTTAGCTTCTTATACTTGTCCACAGGTGAGCAATCTCTTTGTATTGTTGTTATAGCTTCTTATACTTGTCCACAGATTAACTGTGCTAATACTAGCTCATTTCTCATCCGATCCGCTCAATACTAGCGTCGTTAGGATCGCCACTGCGAACTCTACGTTCTCGTTCCAACACGAAAAAGTGCAGAGAGTCCGTGAATTTGCTGTAAATGCAAGTGCCTCACATCCCTCCCCTTCCCCTTCGCTTTCTATGCCTCTACAGCTCAATGCTGACTTCCATTGGCTTGCAGACACTGGGGCCACTTCTCATATGACCCCACATCGTCACTGGTTCAAGAACTACTCCCCCAATCGCATTCCCATCCGATTAGCTGATAATTCAGTGGTATACTCTGCGGGGATAGGTTCTGTGGTGTTTAAACCAGTTGTTAATGGAAAGGAGGCTAGAGCGGTCGAGTTTTTGAGGGTACTACATGTTCCTGACCTCAGGAGTAATCTGCTGTCATGTTTATACCTTGCTCAGCACAAGGGCTTCAATATCACCATTTCTGCTCGCTCTATCGCTTTCCAGTGCAAGGGAACAACACTTTTTACGGCCACTATTCACTCCAACAACTCTGCTGAGCTAGATGGCTCTACAATCATCGCTTCTTGACTCTGCTCCACTACCTTCCTCTTTTGGAAGCCTCAGTGGTTGTAGCATTAAGTAGCAGTACATCGTTCTACATAGCGTCTACGCATGGATACACGACCCGACTTCGACAACGGTGACTGGGAGATGGACTCCGACTCTGAGCTGCCGCGCGGACTCCGCAGAGATGTGGAGAAGGCGATTCTACAGGTGCCTCAAACACCGAAGGTGAGTCGCATCGAGAAGATGCGCTCACATCTCAAAGCGAAGGGCAAGGCTGGCGGCGCTGGCTTCTTCTCTTCGCCCGACCCCCCCCTCACCCCCGTTCCAGGTCCCTCCCAAGCTGCGACGACTCCGTTGTTGTATGCATCTGGGGATCTGACTACCCCGGTCCGTGGCCAACCATCGACCCCCTCCCGCTCCCAACTCTTCTCGCCGTCGGCCCAACTGGGCAAGAAGAACCGCCTCGCTGCGTCGATCGCTACTGCGGCCGACCTCGTACCCCAGATGAGCCCCGACGCAGACTTCACTGGCTACGCCAGCGAAGTCTTGCGTCTCATTTTCAATATTCTGTCGAGTGGTGCTCACAAAAATATTGAATTCCAGAACATGGCAGGCGTAACCTCATTCGAGACCGCCCTCGCCATCATCATCGGCCAGACTGGCGCCGCCGCTCCCCCCTCCCTAGTCAAACCATCCACCCCCTCCCACCTTCGACTCCGAGTGCCCCCTCTAGACCCCGGTCCCCAATGGCCGAGGTTGAGCATGAGGCTGCGGCACCTCAGTCGAAGAAAGTTCGAATCGAATCTCCCCCTTCGACCCCAAGAAGTCTGGATTTGGAAGGACTCCGGCTGCTCCCGCAGCCAAACAAGTTCTTCCAAAACCAATCCTCAAAGCGAAGCCGGCCACCGTCCCCTCCCTCCCCAAGGCCCCAGCTCCCTCCACTGCCCCTGCTGTCTCCAAGCGTGCGCCAGCACGCAAGGGGAAGCACACATCTCACGGCGCCACACGACGAGGCGTCCACATCACCCCCCGGCCGGATCCAACATCCGCGCTATTAATATCACCCCCGGTATTCTCCGTGAGTGCAACGCCCGCCTCAAGAACGACCTCAAGTCCGAGGTCGTTCTGGAAAGTTCTTCGGACACCGCCACCGGCATTCACATAGCTGCAAGCCGTGTCCTCTCCCAACCCGAGTCTGCATTTGTGCTCAAGCACATCCGCCGGCTTGTCAATCCTAACGGCCTCATCCCCCTCCAGGCCGCCACCCCCACCTCCACGTCGTACCTCAAAGTTATCGACGTACCACTTGTCCCCACCGAACCAGCTCAATGGCTCAAGGCTCAGCGCGAGGCCTTTACCCTCGCCCTTAACGATTCCCCCGTCGGACTTTCTCTGTCCCGCGCCCTCAAGCACTCCGTCCGTTTTATGCGGACATCACGACACTCCGACACGTGCGTAGCATGGTTGGATATCTCGGACACTGTCTCTGGCCACGTCGCCAGGGACTTTATTGGTAAGCAGGTCTTCATTGGAGGCCGCAACTGTCAAATCCGCGGCGCTGCCCCGCGGCCCGGCTCTGCCCTCTGCACTCGGTGCCAGAGGTGGGGCCACCACTCCGACATCTGCCGTTCCAAAGGCGTCCAATGCCCCCACTGCGCGGGACCGCATACTGCGGAGTCCCATGTCCAGGCCGCGATCGCGATGAAGAAGGATCCCGACGCCTGCCACTGCGCCAATTGCTCTGCAGCGAAGAAGAAGAAGACGGCGCACTCCACAACGGACACTTCGTGTCCGTTCTGGGATAATAGGTTCGACCGGGACTGGCTCAAGCGCCAGTTCCCATCGCGCAAGTAGAGGCTTTCATCGGCCTTTTCGGGAGTTGTCGACATACGCACCCACCATTTTCCCTTATCGCTATCACGTCCGCGTCTGACACCGACGGCCCTCAAGCTGTTGTATCCGGGGTTGAAGTTAAGTGTAATGTTTTCGCTGTAGCATCGCGCTCGCTTCGGGCACTTCTTCTTCCTCATTATTTCTTTCTTTTTCATTTTGATATGTTTTTCTTTTCTCTCATCGAGCGCTTGACCATGTCGCACAGGATACGATCTCTCCCGCCCCTTTGTAAGACTGACTTCATGTAATGGACTCGGGCCCCTATATGGAAACGCGTTATGGCATCCGGATTCTTAGCGTACGCTCAGAGTATCTAACTGTAGTAAATAGCGCTTTGAATCGAAGGTCCACCGAGAGGTGCCACTGATTACAAAAAAAAAAAAAAAAAAAAAAAGATGGCTCTACAATCACTTCCGAGGCCGCTTTTGCTGTTTCTACACTGCCAGCTGACCTCTCCCTGTGGCATCGTCGCTTCATTCATCACAATTATGCTAATGTGAAGTTTTTTTTTTTTTTTTTTTTTTTTGTAATCAATGGGATTTATTTCAAAATCGACCTTAAGGGTGCCATAATGCGTTCCCCGTACTTTACATCACCTGTACTCTACCTCTGTCGGCGCGAGACATTACATGAAAAAACGAACAACAAATGCGCAAAAGAAATGTATCCAGCGGACTTGGTCAACGCTATATGAGAGAGAGAGAAAACAAACAAACGAGCATAGAGCGATCCGAATACAAATACAATAATACCAGACTGAAGGAAAAGGAAACGCTGAAGAATAAGCACAAAGAAAAGAAACTCCTTGCACCTTTTGTATACATTCCGCCGAGTCCACGGCTTCATCTCCATTACCGAGTTCACGAACACCTCTCTCCATTCATCCACCTCGAACATGGTTTCAAACTGGCTCATAATTGTCTCATGATAGAAAATTGGCCCCGTTAGAAGAGGACGCTTGCGCTTCCTCCTCTCTTTGTTCTCGTCCTTCCGTTGCTGGTATACCTGCTTGTAATATGCAGGCCAGTCCGGTTCGCATATTCGTGGCACTCGTGGAAGATCAGAGTCATCTTCAAATGCAAATGCTTTAGGATTGTCGGTCAGGAATAGGATAAGACCTTGAATGGATTCAATCCCGCCAATAGAATAATGTTCCGCCCTTCTGACGAATAGGGGGCAGACATTGAGAATATGCTGACGCGTCTCCAGGGAGTTGGGGGAGCAGGGACACGTCTTGAATGGTTCGTTCGGAAAGAATCGGGCGCGATACGATCCAATGGGGGCATGGTTGGTGATAGTGCGCACGAGATGAGCACACAGGGGGGAGTTATGAGCGACTGAGACCCCACCATAGTTGCGGAGCCATAAGCCTAGATTGAGGTGAGTTGGTTTGTCAACCATGAACTTACAACTATTTTCGTGATCAGCGGCACCGCCCTGTTTTAACCGATCCGAATTGTCTGAGCCAGCGGCACCGCCCTGTTTTAACTGGCCAGACTTCTTCTTCCCTGGACGGAGTTGATAGTCTGAGTAGGAGGCGTCCGGCCTCAACATCCCAGTCCCAAAACTACCGTCGTGAAATTCATCATGCAGAGCAAAGGGGGAGGTGGCTAGCCCCGCTCTCAATTCCCTGCTTGATACCCAAAAGTGATCCGGGTATGAAGTGTTATGCTTCAACCTCTCAGATTCCACTTTACAGGATTTTGTATCGTACCAGCCTTGTCCCTTGAAGCACGGCCGGTTCGTTGGGTCCTTGAACCCTTGCTGCCATAAAGCGATAGCGGATTTAGTGGTCTCGCTTCTGGCCCATCTATATGACGTGGATTGAGGAAACTGAATCCCCGCCCAAGTGAATGTTTGCTCTTTTCTAGCGTTCCAATAAGCCTGATAGGCAGCCGGCTGAAGGCCGACGTTGCTATCTGGTGGTCGAGTTGCCCAACTCTCTCTGAAGCCCTTCACACAAATATCCACTAATGGGAATTTGGTTACTAGAGCCTCAAACATGAGCAAGACGGCAATCGACAATTGACTACCAAAAGGCTTGGATGAAACCGCCATAAGTTCGCGAACTGTGGATGGCGAGGTGGTGTAGAGAATGACCCGTTTGACTTCAAGTCCTTTCTCTAATTTGCGATATGCTTTGAGGAGGCCGAGGAATGCGGACCACCCTACAAGTGTTTCCTTCGTGACTCTGCGTCCAGCGGCACGGGTTTTGGACGATATCGTTTTGTCATTGAAGACGGTGGACAAAGCGATGTGGGAATGGCTCTGATTCTCCAAGGGGTGGGAGGGATCGATTGGGTTAAGGGCACCAGCAGTGATGACATGGAGGTCGCTGGTGTTATGAATGTTCGCCCCATGAATGTCGAGGTGATAGAGGAATGAGTCATCCTTGTCTGCGGGGGGGTGGATGAATTTAATGCGGTCTGGGCATCGATCGATGAGTCGACACCCAGGTTTGATGTGCTCGGAGAGGGGGTGGAAGATCTCCTTGCATGGAACGTTGATGATGGAGTCAAGGGGGGACTTCATCTTCTGTCGAATTGCCTCGGTTTTGAATTCCAAGGAGTTGTCGTGTAGGGTCAAGCCCTTGGCTTTCTGCCGCTCTATAAGTGTAAGAACGGGATGATTGGGGTGTAGCGTGTTGAGGCGAATATTGGATCACTCATACAGCTTTTTGAGGGTGATAGAGATGGGCATGAGGCCAGCCACGGCACTCATTCCACCTATGGGAGTGGTTCGGAATGCGCCAGTGATCCAGCGAGCTCCTTGAGAATGGGTGAGTTCGACCATTTTGACGTTGGTCCTAAAACATCGGGTCCATGGGATGTACCAACAACGAAGTCCAAAGGTCGCTATTGGTTGAACGCACGAGATGTAAAGCGTGTGTTTTTGCTTGACTGTGAGTCCACGCGCTGAGTTGCCAAGTGATTTCATGCATCGGACTGCAGAAATAGACTTCGTGGCGTAGAATTTGACGTGTTCCTTGAAGGTGAGGTTGTGGTCAAACATGATTCCAAGGTACCTCCAGATAGTCTTGGGGGTCAGAGGATTGGTCGAGGTGAATGGGGCGAACCCGAGGGGGAGCGAAGGGTTGGCCGAATGGTAATTGCGGGCGGAGTCCGCAAAGTTGAAGAGTTCTGTCTTTGAATGTTCCATAATCAGACCAAAGTCGGTGAGAATGGAAGTGATTTGGGCATATGCCTCTTTTAGAGAGTCCAGAACGTCCGATCTACAATCCCCCGTTGCAACAAGTAGTCTGTCATCAACAAAGGAAAGAAAAGCAGTTAAAGGAAAATGAATATGAGAATCCTCGTCCGATAACCATAAGTCCAGAAGATGGAAAACAGGAGCTAAATACAATGCTGAAAGGATTGGAGAAAGCGCACTACCTTGTCCTACACCTACATCAGAGTCGAAGAAAGGAGAGGTGAAATTGTTAATAGAATATTGAGTTTTTTGACCAACGAGATAATTAGAGAAGAAAGAAACAACTTTGTTCGCGAAACCAAAATGTTCAATGATTTTAGAAAGTGCGATGTGATTGAGGGAGGGGAAAAATTGGGCCACATCAAACGCAATGACTGACGTTACCTTTTTGTTGGACCACCCGGCTTGAACGTGATGTGTAAGGGCGGTGGCCGCGTCTTCAACAGACCGTTGGATGATACCCCCGGTTTGGCATGGATGGATGGCTCCACTCTCGACGCCCTCGAACTGGAGCCATCGAGTGATCATCTTTTCAATGAGTTTCCCCATTGTGTTGAGTAAGACGATGGGCCAAAATGACTTGGCCTTGTCATAGGAAGGTTTGCCTGGTTTCGGAATGATGACCGACGTTGAGGCTTTGAAGTGTTTGGGCCAATGTCCGACTGGTAGCTGCTAGTTTTATCATAAAACATTGGTTACTGCCAATCGAAACTTTTCATAATAGCCAATGCACTGAGGCAGGAGGATATTATCATAACTCCAATGATTCTTTTCATTATATCTATTGTAGTTCTCATTGGAATGGATTGAAGTTATCATAATGCTATTGCCATCTCATATTGATTAGCAATCTCATTATCATGTATTAGTTATTGAATGTTTCATTACCATCTGATAGTGTTTTCATTGTTGCATATTGGGATTCTGAATATTTCTATTGACCTTTTTCATTTCCACAACATGGCATGTTCATAGCATATGATAGCATTTTCATTTGCTTTTATTGGCTTTTTCATTGCCATTTGATAGCATGTTCATTGTTGCATATTGGAATTCTCAATATGTCTACCAGCCTTTTCATTGTTACACTACAACATATTCATTACTATGTGCTGTCATTTTCATTTCCTGTTATTGGCTGTTTCATTGCCATTTCATAGCATTTTCATTGTTGTGTATTGGGATTCTCAATATGTCTACCAGCCTTTTCATTGCTACACTACAGCATATTCATTACCATGTGCTGTCATTTTCATTTCCTGTTATTGGCTGTTTCATTGCCATTTCATAGCATTTTCATTGTTGCACATTGGCATTCTCAATATGTCTACCAGCCTTTTCATTGTTACACTACAGCATATTCATTACCATGTGCTGTCATTTTCATTTCCTGTTATTGGCTGTTTCATTGCCATTTCATAGCATTTTCATTGTTGCACATTGGCATTCTCAATATTTCTATTAGCCTTTTCATTGCTACACTACAGCATATTCATTACCTTTCATTTCCTGTTATTGGCTGTTTCATTTCCATTGATAGCATTTTCATTGTTGCACATTGGGGTTCTCAATATTTCTATCAGCCTTTTCATTGTTACACTACAGCATATTCATTACCATGTGCTGTCATTTTCAATTCCTGTTATTGGCTGTTTCATTTCCATTTCATAGCATTTTCATTGTTGCACATTGGCATTCTCAATATTTCTATTAGCCTTTTCATTGCTATATTACAGCATATTCATTACCTTTCATTTCCTGTTATTGGCTGTTTCATTTCCATTGATTAACATTTTCATTACTCTTATATATAGCCCATTTATTTTTATCAAAACTGTATCCTTGTCTATTAATGCTCTCAATAAGACATTTTCATATGAGACACTCAGTATATTCAATATAGACTATTAGGTAGCATATTTAATCATAGAATATCACAAGCCAAGTGACTTTGATACACGACTCCTATAAAAAATAGTCAAACTTAGTTTACATCAAAGTTCAATTTGAGACTTACTTTTTCCTTGGTCCATTATCACTATTTTCATCTACCTGGGAATGTTTCATCCCCTTTGTAGGAAGAGAGTTGAGAATCATGACAAGAACCCAATTGACATCATCAAGAATAGTCTCCAACTCCATCATCAGAGATAATGTCTTTGCGTGAAATGCCCACCATGCTAAGGTTAATACAATTATGAAAAACCCATTTGGACCTGAGCGGCTAAGGCATGACCAGTCAATAGTCCCAGGAATGTCCTGAGTCAATTCACCATCCACCGAAACACGTTCTGGAGGCTGAAGTGACTTCCACCACTTACAAAATGTTATACTATACTTGCTGATACAGATATTTGGTATCATGGCTAGTTTTCGAGCATTCTTCATCCAAATACCAACTTGAGGTGGTCGACCTACACAGCGCAAGTTCTATTTTTCTTATGAGTAATAAAACAGAGCACAAAAAAGAAACACGCACACCACTCTTACTACATATGACTTCCAACTGAAGCCAATTGTTTACAAGTGTCAACCATAATTGCGAACCACCCCCTACTGTTTGGAAAAATTCCTCGGCATTGCGTACAAATGCAGGAAGTGAGCCAACAAGATCACGAGGGACTAACATGACGTAAATATCAATGTGGCCTTGAAGAGTAACACTTACCATTTCCATGAACACTAGAGATAGGGCCATTTAAACCTATGATTATTTAGTAAAACAACCACTATCAAAGCAATCACTGAATGTCAAATTACGCACCTTGATTAATGCCCCCGGAGGAGTTTTCCGAAGACGTGATATTCATGGTATCGTTGGTTGTGTTGTCTTGAACATGCATAAAATTTTGAGGGACAGCAAGGTCTATCATCGAGGGGATCAAGCTGTTGAATAGCCATCGCGGAATGTCAAATTACGCACCTTTATCCGGGCCCTCGGAAGAGTTTTTTGAAGGCGTGATATTCGTGATATCGTTGGTTGTGGTGTCTTGAACTTGCATAGAAACTTGAGGGACCGCGGGGTCTATCATCGAAGTTAAAGCAGATGACTAACCACCTCTTAAACGACATACCTTCAATACCCGGCAACTTGTTACGCGGGCCATCTTCGATGTGGGGGGTAGCAGTGACTAATGTACAGTTTCGTAAATCTCTAACTATCTCTGAAGGTACATCACGCACCTTTGGTAGCATCCCTGGGCGATGATCTGGCATCCTCGGCTGAGTCTGAGCTCACTGGAGGCATAATAGTCGCCGCAGCATGCATTGAAACATTGTGAGGTTGTGCAGGCATGGTTGTGGTGTCTTGAACTTGCATAGAAACTTGAGGGACCACGGGGTCTATCATCGAAGTTAAAGCAGATGACTAACCATCTCTTAAACGACATGCCTTCAATACCCGGCAACTTGTTACGCGGGCCATCTTTGATGTGGGGGGTAGCAGTGACTAATGTACAGTTTCGTAAATCTCTAACGATCTCTGAAGGTACATCACGCACCTTTGGTAGCATCCCTGGGCGATGATCTGGCATCCTCGGCTGAGTCTGAGCTCACTGGAGGCATAATAGTCGCCGCAGCATGCATTGAAACGTTGTGAGGTTGTGCAGGCATGTTAGGATCTGAGACATCTACTGCAGATGACGTGTGTGAATTGGCAGCGGTGCTTTGTGTCAAAACATCTCGGGTAGATGTGTCTGGGGTTGATTCTGTTCCTCCATCCTCCGATGAGCGTGGGAGCGACGCGCTGCCTTCACCATTATCTTGGGCTGTAGTCGTATCAAGAGCAGACGATGAGAGTGGGAGCGCCGCGCCGCCCTCACCAATCTCTTGGGCTGTGGTCGTATTAAGAGCAGAGCTACAACACAAGGGATCAAATCAGCGAGGAAATCATGGGCAAAGCACCGAGAACTCACCGGAGCTTGTATCTCTTGGTGGGCTGCTCGTCCTCAGAGGCCGATGGGTCTGCGTCAGGACTTGTAATCGGTCAGCTAACTTGCTTGACACACCAGTAACAAGATGCACATACCTCTGTTTCTTCTTACCCTTTACACCCTTTCTCGTCCTCTTCGTCCTCTTATGTTCCCCTTTATCCGCCCCAATCACATCCTTGATCGATGGGATCCCCAATGAGGTAAAAATGCCCTGGATCTCAGGGATGTTTGCTTCCCTCTGAAGTTCGTATTCTGAAAGGGGGGGTGGCGCCTTCTTGGCTCGGGAAGCCAGTTGCACATCAGCTTCATCAAATACGGTGGTTTTTGAAGGCGTTGACGCAGATTCTGAAGGCGCCGGCGCAGACTCTGGAGGTGTCAGAGCAATAGGAGGAGTGACACGTGAGAAGTTCGCTGGCACGATCCCATCAGCACCATCGTGTTGATGGATGTAATCGCTACTCACGATATACTTCTCGAATGAACTTGTCCCAACGTTGGGCCTGTTCCTGATATTGTTCTTTACCAAGGTATGTCGCAAAGTCTAAACCACTCTCCTCTGTATCACCATTCACTCTACGTTGAAGATTCCGTCAGTCAACGTTGATAGACTAAATAAGTGTTATACTCACATCAACGACCTCAGAATCCCATCGCGGTAGTCGGGGCCACCAGCTAGGATTGTAAAAACCCACCCCGTCTTTTTGTGCAGAGACTGAACACAAGAGGATAGGGTATTTATCAACAAAGTAATATTCCTAGTACATCCGGTGAGCTCGAAATCTTGGGGACACGTGGCAATACTGACTTTTGTTGCTCGTCTTTGTCAGTGTCCTCGACGTCGTCTCGGCCCTTCCTTGCTTGGTGTTCATTACGGACGCGTTCCTTTACCTCCTCTGTCTCCTTGGCAAACTCCTCTTGAACAACTTCGTTCCGGATCTTCATTGTTTCTTTCTTTGTAAGCTTGTTCTTCTCGCCCTCACTCGACTCAAGAAACTTTGCACATGCCGCCTCCACCATAGCCTTCAGCTTCGGCTCCCAATAAAGGCTTTGGTAGACTTGGGTGACCGATGGCTGTCGTGGCTTCTTGCCAAGCTCAATTGTTTGTTGCGATGAAGTATCCCGGGAATGGTTGTAGAACCACGCTCCGATTCGCTATGAGCATGTGTTAGCTATACCAAAGTGAGTGTATGGTATCCTTACTCCAACTGTAGATGCACGCTTGGATGCCATAGCCTTCTCCCTGTCATTCTCATGCTTGCGTAGTTCCTCTTCGCTTGGTCGCTTGGGCTCAAAAACAGCAAAAAACTCGACAGCTACCTGGCTCTTGAACTCTCTGGTGGTGCCGTCTGTTTGAGCCTTCACCCATTCAGGATAGCGTCCCTCGAGCCATTTGCGTTGGGCAGGTGTGGTCCACTGAGCGCGTGTCATGGTTTTTGAAAACCGCCTAGCAGAATGAAAATTTGAACTCCTCAGCATATCTCCATTTGCAGCCAAGTCATGCCACGTCACGCATAAGCACGACATCTAGTAAGTATGGACAGGTCCTAATGTGTTTCTCGGTATGGCCAAGTGGGCCGGCGAATAGTTTATGGATAGCAGAGTAAAAATTGAGTTGCTGACAGTCTCGCGAAGTAACGGTAAGCCGTCTATGCCTACATTTGTCAAACAGTAACCAGCTACCTAGCAGACTTGCGTTCGACTCTATCTTGAAGGAAAGTGAAGGAAAGGGAATCCTTCAGAACGCGCTGATGCGGCAAGAAGCCAGTCAGTTATTTGGACAACCTTGACCGCAAGCCCAACTGGGACGTAAAAAATTGTGCCCGCGGCTAGGACAGAGGTGGCTGGCCTGAGTGATTCGTTAATGGTTGTACTATGTGCATACAATGGTGTGTTGGATTTTGAGCACGAACATGTACTAGATTTTGTATTTGGCTTGACCTCAATTTAGTTCAACTAAAAAAAGCAAAAGGTAACAACGTCCTCAATTTAGTTCAACTAAAAAAAGGACGACTAGCTGTACTCCAAGCTCAGCAAAGTGAAAGGTAACAGCTGTTTTAATCACTACGAGTACAAAACCCCTTGAACATATCTATATACGGTGTCGATGTACACTAAGATTCCGTGGCTTGATAAGAACTATACAGTAATGATGGTATGTACTGTTTATGGAAGCTATATATCGTCGGAGATTTAAAGTCAGAAGGGTGGCAATAACCGCTAACAATCCCGATGTACACTAAGATTCGGTGGCTTGAACAGAACTATACAGTATTGATGAACTATCCTGTTTATGGAAGGTATATCTTGTCGGAGACTGAAAGTCGGAAGGGCGGCATACAGAGATGAGTAGGTCATATGACCTAATTAGCATAACCAGGATGCCCGACCATCGTTGATGAACCCTGATCATCGCGTGGGACAATGAGAGGGGCTGTTTCCACACTGTGTGATGCGAAACCCCGCCCCATCAGTTCCTTCCCACGCATGCTCGGTACACATCAAACAACGCTTTTCCGCTGTCCTCACCGTAATATCACTTTAAAATAACTGAGAGAACATGTACATTATGATACAAACTGTGTGTAGACCCGGAAATGATAAGTTTGACATCTATTGCGCAGTATGATATAGAATATTGCAAATACCGAATTGCAATGGAAGACAAATACCTCGCAGCCAATTGAACAAAACCCTACTCTGATACATGGAATGCATGCAGTGCAATGACCATAAGAATAGTCAAAACTCGTCTCAAGAGGGGGCGAGGTAGTGGCACTGTACCTCACTTCCGATTATAGATGTTTCTGAGAAGTAAACGACTGTTCTACACCTTTATTCCCTGGCGCGTGTGTCATATAATGTGTGCATTTGTACGCACTATTAAGGGGTACAAATTAAAAAAAAGAACTTATAAAATGGGGCCGTAATGGCGTAGATAGCTCAACTTTGGTGTCCTGATAGAAACTGCATTCAGTAACACTCGTTTAAACACCTATCTCAACACGTTTGTACCCCAAGCTGAGATCTAGAATATACATAATCATGTAGCCATTTACAAGGGCTTCAATAAGCCGAAGAAATCTCGCAAATCGAGCGAGCAACGAAATTGTTACAAGGAATTGGGTACTTGATGTGTTTGGTTATACACGATTTCCCTTCACGAGTGTGCAATCAAGAACAACTATGCGATACTTTTGACCATATCATTTTGTTCTCTCGGTCGATTTTCGAGCTGTCTTTTGCTATGCAAAACCCCTGGGGAGTGCTACGTAGCCATATAGTTTGTGTGTTAGATTATCCATCGCATAAGTTGGAATTGCGAAATCAACCATATCATGTCACTGATGACTCTTCTGTATGAACAAGAACTTGAGCTATCTACCCGATCTATCGTCCGTTTGACAAGATCTCTTTTTGTGACTGTACCTGAACTCAATGGGCATTGAGGCGCATAGTTTCTAGGACACGCGCCGTAGCAAACCTTCCTATGGGTGCCATCTACTACTCGAAAACGGTTTGATTTGAAAACAGGACACAGAGCTTCTACGCATCACTGTCTTTCCAGTCTTTTTATGGAAATACATGCGCAGCGTAAAGCTCATATATAGTATTTACTCTCAGCATCAGAATCCCACTCTGCATCTGTCGTTTGTCGTGATCTCGTCTCAGCGACACTTCTCCCCAGTGTCGTATTGAGCACAGCTAAATATGCCACTTTTACATGCACGTAGTGTCATAGACATCATATACACTCCATAATGCTGCGTTGGGCACCATATCTGCACTTGGATAGCTGAAGAAGTCGGCCAGACGTTCACCAGGCATGCGTGGGAAAGACCTGATGGGGCGGGATTCCGCATCACGCGTACAGCTAACAGTGGGGAAACAGCCCCTCTGATCGTCCCACGCGACGATCAGCGTTGATCAACGGTGATCGGGGATCCTGGTTATGCCCACTAGGTCATATGACATAGTCATTTCACCATGCCGCCCTTAGTGTACATCGCTACTGTA
Organism: Agaricus blazei; assembly: GCA_029719445.1. Lineage (NCBI taxonomy): Eukaryota > Fungi > Basidiomycota > Agaricomycetes > Agaricales > Agaricaceae > Agaricus > Agaricus blazei. Next base: position 44,312 of record SSNC01000030.1, on the reverse strand, counting down.
TACAGACCAACTAGGTCATATGACCTAGTTATTTCCGCAATGCGCATGCCGCCCCTCCGATTTTCAGTCTCCGACAGCAAATACCTTCCATAAACAGTATAGCTCATCAATACTGTATAGTTCTTAGCCGTCGGGCACCTGGGTTATGCCAACTCAGTCATATGACCTACTTATTTCCGCCCTTCTGACTTTAAGTCTCCGACGTATATACCTTCCATAAACGGTATATTTAATCAAGACTGCATAGTTCTTATCAAGCCACCGAAGCTTAGTGTACATCGGTACTGTTTATCGATATGTTCGGGACTATTGTACTCATAGTTACTAAAACACGTCGCGTCGTTACCTTCAGCGTCGTCTTGTCCAATCACCAACAACGAGATCAGAGGTCTGAGCATCATGACGCTTCCCATGTGGCTAGACGGATCAACCACACACGCTGAATTTTCGTGAAGGCCCACTTTCAATATTCTTCAGTATTATCATTAGATCAGGTGATCTTACGAAAAATCCTTACTCCATGTCATCTGCGCAGTTCATTGAACAGCGTTCAAACCACCGGTCTCGCTTTACGACGTAGCGAGCATTACCCAACAAGATTGTATCCCACGTATGTTGAGTCACTGCACCTGCGCTTTGTTGAATGTCACTAACGCGTGCTGAACCTGCTGTCTATTAGAAGGATGTCCAGTACAGGCCCACCCAAACAACCCCCTCTCCCGGCTCTGTAGGTTTGGCAGACGAAGGACGGCCACCCAAGAAAACCACTCGGTGTACGAAGGTCAACCCCAAAGGCCGAGAACAAGGACTCATCACGTCGGTTCGCGTCAAGAGCAGCACGGGCACTTACAGATCACGGAAGATAAGGCATGAAAAGTTGGAGCATGCGTTGCCAGCACTGGTGGAAAAGGGAGAGACCGCAGAGGCACAGGCTCCAGTGAGTGCATCTGACGGTATGTAAGGATTCCTGTCACTGACACTTCGCGTCATTAGGCCAGCCATTCATCTGGGGATCTGAACGTTGATACCGAATTTGTAACTGAAGACCTAGAAGCAACAAATAAGAGTAAAAAAAAGAAGTATACCACAACCGTGAGCCATGCGCCAGCTTGGATAATATTGTTCCCTTACCACAGTCTATACAGCTCAGACGAGGCTTCAAGAATGGTTGCAATACCGTGATTCAACTCTCGACGAACTTCTGCGGCTCGAGGGCCCCGGGGTAAATCATGACTCGCAGGGGAACATCTTATGCTTTGTCTGTTCCTCAAGTGACGCGACAGGAGGCTTTTTTCAATGCATGGATTGTATTGAGGGTATCTCTAACCTAACGTGTAGAGACTGTCTTATAAAACGCCACCAGCAAAACCCACTGCATCGCGTCAATGTAAGTAACCCTTTCCTACAGGTCTGAGCATACTAACGACTCCATAGGAATGGGCGGGAGCTTTTTTTATTGGTACCAGTCTCCGGGATGTCGGACTGCGTTGTCAATTGGGTCACGGTGGTTTCCCTTGTCCGGTGCCACGCCCGGGGTCAACAGACTTTGTTGTCTTTGACACAAATGGGTTTTCGCGAGTCAACATAGATTTCTGTGGCTGTACTTCACCACTCTGTGTTCCTCCGCGTGTCCAACTACTGCGGGCGGGATGGTTCCCGGCTTCATCTGAGCGACCTCGCACCGCATTCACCTTCAATGTCTTGAATATGTTTCATCAGCTGACCTTACAAGGAAAAACAACTTTATATGATTATTATCATTCCTTGGTTCATCGAACGGACAATTTAATGCTCGGGAAGCCAGTGGTATGTCCCCTTTCTTACAGATTATCCAAACCTTCTGACACTCGTTTCATAAAGCATCGATACCAAGAGTTTCAACACGTGTTCCGTATTTGGCGTCATCTGAAATCGTTGAAGCAAGCAGGTCGGGCACATGATCTTGGAGGCCCGGGTGCTACATCCCATGGAGAACTCGCGTTAGAGTGTCCCGCTTGCCCTCATCCGAGTAAGAACCTTCCCGAGAATTGGAAGAACCTCCCACGTAATCTCCAGTGAGTGTTGTACCTCTCTGGCCCATGATATGTCTACTTATCCCCCATACGTAGATTCCTTTTCACTTTGTTCATAGCCGTTGATGCAAACTTCAAGCTGAAGAATAAGGAACGTGGTATTCGAGATTTCGAGTTGGATCCAGGGCTCGGTTGTTACGTTGAACATACTTCTTATCAAAAGCACATTTCGGGTCACGAAACTGAACCTGAGGTTTGTATGAATGACTCGCTGCATATATAAATGCTAAAAAACTGTTTCAGCTAAATACGTGTTCGTCCGATCATGCAGCAATTACACGTGCTAATACATCCATTCCTGGATATGGTGTAAACGGTGTTGGGGCTAGCATATGTTCTCGCCATTCCCTAATTCGCCGTAATGGTGTAGTAGATCTACTGAAGGGTGAAAAGTAAGTGTAACTGTGGTGGTACGACAACTATGCTCATATTGCGATAGATATTCGAGTATGGACTACATGATACTTTCAGCTCTGATGGGTATCTCTCTTCTACGCGTGTTGATATCCTATGACATTGGATGTCAATGGATGAAACACTTCTATCGTCGTATGGGTGAATATCCAGGGGAAATGCAACTTCCACGTGATACCATTGTTGACGTTGGAATCCTGAACTGGCATGTTAATGGGCATGGAATGTTTTGTCGGGCAAATTATTCCTTGAACCATATTCCGGGAGTTGGGCGCACCTGTGGAGAAGATATCGAAATTGGTTGGTCTCACACCAATGCACTAGGGCCCAGTGTGAGGGAAATGGGTCCAGCCATGAGGCGTGAAACTCTCAATTATCAGTGGGCTGGGTGGAATTTTCGGAAATACGTGGGTTTTCGTGAGTGCATTCATCGTTAAATGTTTTTTCCTTATATCTGAGCTAGCTTCATAGGTGCCTTATTTGCAAGGCGATTTGAAGATGCCGTCGTGATGAGAAAAATGCATGAAGAAAATCTATCACTTCTTTCCTCAGGGTTTTCAGAGGCTACACTTGCTAAATGGAAGAAAATGGTAGATGATTGGGAAGAAGACCGTTTACGATGGGTCCAGTCCAAGTTGGCACTCACTCCGTCAAAGCCTAATCCATATTTGGAGCATGAGATATGTAAGTTGTCGTTTATTATGGATAATATTACCATTAATCACAGTTTATAGCAAAGACAATTCAGGAGATCCGCTATGAGTTGGCAAGAAAAGAAGCAGCAGAGGCTATTCAAGGAGCCATCTCGGTACACAAAACAAGTGTGAGCGATTTTATTATAAAAGGATTTGAGCTTGAGGAACAGCAGTGAGTGTAGTCATTATCAGTAGAGTGACTACTAACTGATTTATCTAGACGTAAATTATTACAAGAGAGTTCACTGACAAGGGAACTGAACTCTGCTACAAAACCTACCAAGAAGCAAGTTGATTTTCAAGAAAAGCGTAATGCTCTTTATCAACGTATTATCCAATGGCGAAATATTCAGCTTGATCATATGCCATTTCTTGGATCACTGCTAACTACATCTGGTGCTCTAGATTCTGATAATCCGGTGATAAGTGATGCTACTGAACACATTTCATTGTTTTTACCTCTATCTCTTCCCACAAGTTTTCATGATCTTCCTTCAATGAAGTCATTGATGGAAACAGAAGTTCAACTGCGGATTGGGCAGGCTGATGAAGCTCTTGAAACAATTCGCCGAAATCGTCGCACTATTACAAGTCTCACTATATTCAAGCAGTTGAATATTTCTGGTACAGGCAACAAGCAAAATACCCGCATTCGGAATCTTTTTGATCGCTACAACCATCGCATTCAACTTTCTGCAGACATTTATCGACATGCTCACAAATTGATAACTACTTTTCAACCCAATAATCCTTCACTTATTCGACTTAAGGAACTTCACCCAGAAGATATTCGTGGACCAGGCCGGGGATCCAGTGAGAAAGAAGCTGCAGGAAGATATCAAATGTCTTGGATTTGGTTAGCCAGTAAGGGGTCCCAGAATCTGGATGAAGATTCAGAAGAGTTTATTGGTTCAATGCAAGTTGAGTGGGTCAAAGCACTAGCAAGACGAGACAGGTGGAATGAGGAGTACCTATTGGTTCAGGAGGAGATGCGACGTACTGTTGCATACTTGGAATGGAAGGCAAAGTGGTGGCAGGAACAGGGTAAACAGCGGGCTGTTGGTGATCAGAGCTTGGGTCAGGGTTTGCAAGCATATGCATACCAGCAGGCATATTTGCAAGAAGAAATGGCAAAGAGTTGTGTCAGAAAGTGGGTTCCACTTCTGAAAAAAAATGGAGGAGATGTTGGATGGGCAAGCAAGTATGAGAGTGAAAATGGAGTTAGAGTAGAGGATGAAGAGAGTGAAGAAGAGTCTGACTTAGATAATTGAATGTTACTATTGAAAACCCTATGAGTGTTAATGAAATTGCCTATTATTGAGTTGCATTATCAAAGCCCCCATCTAAAATGAGATTTACAATCCATGGTAATGAATATGCTGTAGTGTAGCAATGAATATTGAGAATCCCAATACACAACAATGAAAATGCTATGAAATGGCAATGAAACAGCCAATAACAGGAAATGAAAATGACAGCACAGGGTAATGAACATGCTGTAGTGTAACAATGAAAAGGCTGGTAGAGGTATTGAGAATGCCAATGTGCAACAATGAAAATGCTATGAAATGGAAATGAAACAGCCAATAACAGGAAATGAAAATGACAGCACATGGTAATGAATATGTTGTAGTGTAACAATGAAAAGGCTGATAGAAATATTGAGAACCCCAATGTGCAACAATGAAAATGCTATCAATGGAAATGAAACAGCCAATAACAGGAAATGAAAGGTAATGAATATGCTGTAATATAGCAATGAAAAGGCTAATAGAAATATTGAGAATGCCAATGTGCAACAATGAAAATGCTATGAAATGGAAATGAAACAGCCAATAACAGGAAATGAAAATGACAGCACATGGTAATGAATATGCTGTAGTGTAGCAATGAAAAGGGTGGTAGAGGTGTTGAAAATCCCAATGTGCAACAATGAAAATGCTATGAAATGGCAATGAAACAGCCAATAACAGGAAATGAAAATGACAGCACAGGGTAATGAACATGCTGTAGTGTAACAATGAAAAGGCTGGTAGACATATTGAGAATGCCAATGTGCAACAATGAAAATGCTATGAAATGGCAATGAAACAGCCAATAACAGGAAATGAAAATGACAGCACATGGTAATGAATATGCTGTAGTGTAGCAATGAAAAGGCTGGTAGACATATTGAGAATCCCAATACACAACAATGAAAATGCTATGAAATGGCAATGAAACAGCCAATAAAAGGAAATGAAAATGACAGCACATAGTAATGAATATGTTGTAGTGTAACAATGAAAAGGCTGGTAGACATATTGAGAATTCCAATATGCAACAATGAACATGCTATCAAATGGCAATGAAAAAGCCAATAAAAGCAAATGAAAATGCTATCATATGCTATGAACATGCCATGTTGTGGAAATGAAAAAGGTCAATAGAAATATTCAGAATCCCAATATGCAACAATGAAAACACTATCAGATGGTAATGAAACATTCAATAACTAATACATGATAATGAGATTGCTAATGAAAACATTCATAGTCTATCATGAAAGTTCCAATATATAACATTGAAAATGCTGTGGTATAGTAATGAAACAACTGATAGTATCTAATGAAATAGCTCCAAAAGTAATGAAATAGCCAGTTCCAAATCAAGAGAGTAACATGAAACAGTAATGAAAATGCTTATAGAGAACAATAAAAGGCTTATTCACAACAATGAAAATATCAATTCATATACATTGAAATATCCAACAACTAGGAATGAAAATGCTCAATATGAGATGGCAATAGCATTATGATAACTTCAATCCATTCCAATGAGAACTACAATAGATATAATGAAAAGAATCATTGGAGTTATGATAATATTCTTCTGCCTCAGTGCATTGGTTATTATGAAAAGTTTCGATTGGCAGTAGCCAATATTTTATGATAATGGATAGCAGCTACTAGTGAATGTCCTAGGTCGATACAGGCATTAGCAATCTTAACCACTAGCTCACATACAGCGTCACTGCATGCGAGCAGTTTCCATATCCTCCATGAGACGTGATCCGGGCCTGGGGCCATGTTCTTGGCGCATCCTTTGAGACCGTCGTGAAACTCCTGGATAGAGAACTGGGGCCATTCTCTTTCCGGTAATTTGTCTACGCTCGCCGTGAATTTCTCCAGATTGATAGAACGATTGTTGGCGGAGTTGTAGGTGGAGTGGAGAGTGTCGAATAACTTCTCGGGAGAGTTACACGATAGTCCTTGGTTGTCTAGAATAGCTTCAACAGCCGGTAATTTGCGTTTGCACACCCAAGGCATGAGATCCCATGGTTGCTTGTTGTCTGTCGCCATTTCTTCGATTTTCTTGTCAAAGTGCTCGCGTTTAGCTTTTCGAATGGTTCTTTTGAGATTGCCCCGTTCGATGTGATTCCGAGACCCTCCGTTATTCATCATCCTCTGATAGGCCTCCTTACACTCCGAGTTCCACCACTTCTTCCCATGTCGACTCGGTTTTCTTTCCTCCGCAAACTTTAACCACGCACTTTCAAATGTTGCTTCCATCTGCTCCATAATCGCTACCAGTTCTCCCATAGACCCCGGTGCCTCTCTCCGCCCTAGCTTCCCAAGCTCCATGGCTATCATGTTGACGTAGTCTTTCTCCTCCTCCGAGAAGGCTTCAATCTTAAATTTCCCTCTTAATTCTGGTTCTTCTCCTAAGATGGGTACCTCGATTTGAAGGGGCCGGTGATCTGATCCCCACCATTCCGCTTCATTGGTCTTGATTTCATAATAAAATCCCTGTGTGTTAATAATGCCTGCTGAAGCGAACACCAAGTCTATTACAGATGCCCTTGAATTGGGTTCATCCGGGATTCGAGTCGGTTCCCCTCTGTTAGAGGGGAACACGTATTGAATTTCAAGGTTAGTGCATAAATCTTTGAGGCGCATGTATGGGGAGGAGGGCCGTACTTGTGACGCCGCTCCATTGTCCCATTCCCAGTCTTGGATATTGAAATCCCCGGCGCAGAGTGATATTTTAGGAAAATTTTCACTTACTGCTGTTATTTGGTGTACTGCGGCTTGTGATTGGCCGTCGTTGTAAACATTGAGGATGTTGAACTCGTTTGGTATGCCGTTTCGAGGTCGATTGAGGTGGAGTGTGACTAAGGACACGTCTCTGTGCTTGATGACGTCAGATCGAAGCTGTGGTCTGAAAACGTCAAGTCTTTTGTTTATGTAAGTCAAAACCCTTCGCTCGGGTCTCGACTTGTTAGTATTATCAAACGCTTCAGTGAACGGCGTCCATGAGGGATGAATAGGGGGGCCGAAGGCCATGTCCCCAGACTTATTTTTGGTGGATGGTTGTCTGCGTACACCTTTCCACCCAGGTTCCTGGAACATGATAATGTCCACATACGCGGCCCATTTGTCAAGCACCATAGAAGTGGTTTCCCAGTTCTTACGTGCATTAAACAAAATAATAGTGAGATTACTTAACGAGTGTGGTGCGGGTTTTCGATTTCCGCTTGAGTGAGAGTGGTCGTCGCTATTCATTCAGCGGACGAGGAGGGGACTTCGATGATCTGAGAAGGTGGAACCTCCAAAGCCTGTGTGATGTTAGCTTTGCGCCTATTGTGCTTAGTCTTCTCTCCATTATTATCGGCAATCCGGCGTTGGGCGTGCCAGGATTCATTGTTTTGGTGCCATTTATAGACACAGTTAGAGTGATTGGCAGGGTGGGCACCACCGCAATTAACACATTTCGGAGCATGAGTACATGTACCTGTCCACTCCGGTTTCTTCCTAAGTTCTCCGCAGCAAGGAGCGAAGATGTCGTGGTTTTTGGTGTCGTGGGGTTGATAACACCTGGCGCATTTCTTGTGGTTAATGCAACATCGGGACGTACCGTGATTCCATCGCCAACAGTTTTGACACTGTGGGACGAACTCACGCTGGTGAGCGTACGCTAGTTTAATGAGTCGTCCTCGAATATGATATACCTTATTCACGAGGTGCTTGGTCATGATGCCTGATTTGGAATCCCAGACATCTAAGAATACTACCGCTTTGTCGTTAGAGCCTTTGCATTTGACAACGGCGGGCGGGGCTTTGGCTTCGAGGTCGTTGAACTGGACCACCGACTTCATGCCTTCAAGGACCTGTGCACCGGTTAGTACGTCCTCCGGTCTCCTGTTGTGCACATTAGTCCAATAGTTGAAGCCCGTCATGACGAGATGGGCGACTGATTGAGGGGCCTGTGGATCTGGCGCCTCTGGGGTGAGATCTTGGCCAAGGGCCTTATATAAGGCTTCCTTGACATTGGTGAAACCCTGTTTGGAAGGAACAAGGTTAAGGTAGAAATGGACAACCGTCTTGAATAGACGGCCGCTATGAACGCGGAGTTGTGAAGATATAGAGATAAGATACCTATTCATCTTATCAACAATGATTCCCATATCATTAAATCGCTCTGGCTGAACGATATGGGTGAAGCCAAATTGGGCGGACTTCCTATTGAGTCCACCCGAGATTCCTTGTGTGGCCTGTTGGGCCAGAGTCGGCTTACGTCCTTTAGACGCCGACCCAGATGATCCGGCCGAAGCCGTAGAGTTCGTCGGTGTGTATACCAACGGAGCGCATATTGCCATTGCTTCTTGAACACTCATTTCAGGGAATGACTTCTTGAGTTCAACCGCCCATTGGATGGCCTGGGAAGGCATATTGGGGGCAACATTGGGGGCAGTGACGGTCGGCTTTTTGAGGGCTGAAGCGTAAGAGGTTGGTTTAGGTGCTGGGGGAGGGGGAGCACGTGATTGGTTCGCAATCCGTTGAGCAGTGTTCTGCTTGCGAGTGGCGATGGCGGCAGGCTTGGAGTGAAGAGGGATGGGAGGAGGAATAGCCTGGCCTTGGAGTGGCTCTTCCAATTGGATGTAGAGCTCACTGGGTTTGGATGGACCAGCGGAAGGCTGGGTCTTACCTTTCTTGTGTGCCGTCTTGTTTGCGGCGATCTGAGTGAACTTGTTGGCCTTGGGTAAGGCCGCGATAGTGATGTGTTTAGGAGCCAGGGGGGGGCTGAACTGGGGTGGGAGGGGGAGGGGGTGCCTTGCCCTTACCTTTGGCAGCGGCGGGGATGCATGCTGGGGATAGTGCCGGCGCAGGATCGATTTCCATTGGGGCGGCAGGAGTTGGAGCCGGGGCCCAAACTTGTTGAGCAGGGGGTGACTGGGCGGGGGTGGTGGTCATGGGGAGGAGAGCTTTCTTATTCTCATCGTCCATTTCATGGATATATTTGCTCAACCGATGGTTGAGCGAACCTTTGTTTTGAACCTTGACATGGGCCCAGTCCGTGCCAAGGACCGCCCCGAAAGCATTGCAGATAAGCTCTGCTACAACACCAGGGTTGGAGCAGTTGTTGGGTGCCATTTTGATGAGGGGCCCGAAAACGTCGAACAATTTCCTCTCAAGATCGGCCAACTCGTCTGGGTAAAAGTGTATCTTTCTCCCATCGTCTCCTATAAAGGCTGGAGAGGAGTGTCTTTCCTCCATCTCCGGAATCTCATCGACGCATTTCTTGGCCGCTTCGATGTTAAGGTAATATTGGGTGGCAGTAATTGTATTGCCCCCAATGACTCTGTCAAGCGAGGATTCCCGCTCTTGCTCCTGTGCCCTAAGGGCATTGAGTTGAGCCTCAGTAGTTTTGACTATTCTGGGCGTCGTGGGCGTTTTGTCGAGGTCCGGGATTGGGCCTCGAGAAGGAGGTGTGATTTGCCGGGTCTTAAGAGCCGGAGCGATGATGCCGGACGGCGGCGCTGATGAGGCGAGGGAGTCTGGCGGGTTAGCTGGGGTGGGACCGGTTACCTTCAAAGCCGGATGACTAAGAAGGGCCGGATCGGGTGTCAGAAAGCCGTAACTCTCCGATTGGCTGCGGGGGGCTGACGTGGCCTTTAGAGCCTCGTGGTCTAAAAGCGCAGAGTTGGGGGTGGAAAAGACGTCGCCTGGAGTGACAGTCTTATAGGGTAGGGGGGTCTCGCTGTGGTGAGCAGCGAGGGCAGGATGCCTAAGTTCATCTCCAGTGGGCATGGGGATGCCCCAGTCGCTGGAGGTCTGGTTGGTTGCCCGGGCTTCTTCCTCCTCCTCATGGTGCAACTTCTCGAGTCTTTCCCTCTCCAACCTCTCCAATATCCTCGGATCGTCCTCAATATCGCTCTCCCCCTCGCTTTCACTCTCCTCTACCTCCTCCTGAGGTTCGATCTCCTTATCCAGTGACGGATCCTTGGGAGCGGGTCCGTCTTGAGACTCCTGGGAAGTCGGTACAACTTCCTCCATATCCAAAGTTCTGAAGGCACTAGGTGCCAACATCCCCTTCAACTCTCTAGCCATACTCCTCTTCTTCTTAGGAGCAGCTGTTCTTGACACTAGGTCCTTGGTCCTCTGGTAAAAAGAAGACTTCTTGGACGCTTGGGAAGATAGTGAACGAACACTTCCTGATGGCGATGGCGGTCACGATGGTTGGTTGTATGGCTGGTTGCATAGCCCAGACATACTAGAGCGCAGGGGGTCGCAAGATATCAAGCATTATCCCTGTAGAACGTGTATTACCACTACTAAATGCCGGCCAACACCAATATCCTAAACAGGAAGGTGGTGGTTACAGATCAAGAAGTGGTGTGCTGATGTGAAGTCTATGTTGAGTAAGGACCTTGTTACAGGCCTTAAACTCGATTCTAATGCTCCCCCTGACCATATATGTGAGCCCTGCCTTGCTGGCAAGATGCATTCACTTCCATTCCCTCCCTCCCTTAACCATAATCGATCTCCTCTCGAGCTGGTGCATTCAGATCTTCACGGACCGCTCCCAGTCGCTTCCCACTCAGGCTACAAGTACTGGATTACCTTTATAGACAACGCAACACGATTCCGGGCTGTACATCTGCTTAAAAGCAAGTCAGAAGCCTTTGAAGCATTCAAAGTCTACAAATCCTGGGCCGAAAATCAACTTGGAGTCAAAATTTGGGCTCTACAGGATGATAAAGGCGGTGAATACATGTCTAAAGCGTTCCTAACGTTCACGGAGCAGTCTGGGATCGAAAGGAGGCACTCTACTCGCAACAGGCCTCAGCAGAATGGCCTTGCGGAGAGAGCTAATAGGACTATGGGTGAAAGAATCACTGCTATGCTCTCTGAATCTCGACTTCCTCCCTCTTTCTGGGGGGAGTGTATCTCTTCTATGGTCCATGTGTGGAATAGGCTGCCTACTGCGTCGCTTTCTGGGACTACACCCTTCCAGGCTTTCTATAAGCGAAAGCCTGATGTCTCCCACCTCCGAGTATGGGGGTGCACTGCCTATGTGCATGTACAGCGAGATAAGAGGACTTCTCTGGAGCCTCACTACAAAAAATGCGTCTTTATAGGCTATCCTGCAGGCTACAAGGGCTGGAAGTTCTATAATCCAGTCACTAAGTGTTCAGTGATCTTGGAGAGGGCTGATTTCGACGAGAGGTACTTTCCTGGCACTTCTAGAGCCCAACTCGATGCTATACCTTCATTTGCTGGCCCTCCCCCCTTCCCTGAGCCTCAGACTACTTCTGAGCATTCTCCTGCACCACCGACGTCGCATTTCGGAGTGCCACCTCTCCTAGATGAAGGGGGTGATATTAGCCCTGTCCCTGCTCGCTTTCAGCCTCCCATTCCCAGTTCTCCTGCTATTCCTCTCGAAGAGGAGACTCCTCTACCTGGTCCTCCTCCTCCTAGCCCTGCTACTCCACCTCCACAAGCTCCGATTCCGCTCCCTGTGACTCCTCCCACTTCTGGAGTGCCCCTTGAGCCTCCTAGAGTGCCACGTCGCACTGGGTGCGTTTGGAAGCCTCCTGGTGACTGGTGGAAGGTCAGACAACCTAATCTGCCTGCTAGAGACCCAGAAGATGACGATGAAGCTGCTCTCTCAGTGGATACTGACGTCTACGAGGTTGAGTTTGCTGGAGCTGTTTCTACAGCTGATCCTTGCACCTACAGGCTTGCTATGCAGTCCCCTGACAGGGAACACTGGGTCGATGCTTGTAACACTGAGATATTCAATCTCGAGGCTAACAGGACTTGGGAACTCACTGAGCTGCCTCCTGGTAAGAAGATAGTCAATTCTGGCTGGGTCTTCAAGGTGAAAAGGCATGCCGACAGCTCTATTGAGCGCTATAGGGCTCGTCTTGTTGCTAAGGGCTTCTCCCAACGTCCTGGATTCGATTACACCGAGGTCTTTGCCCCTACATTTTGTCCTGCCTCTTTGAGACTCATTATAGCTCTGGCTGCTAGAGAGGGCTACAAAATGCGCTCTGTTGACATCTCCTCTGCCTTCACCTATGGGGAACTCGAGGAGGAGATCTATATGAGGCAACCAGAGGGCTATCACACTGGGGTCCCTAATGTGCCCTCTCTCGAGGAGCAGGCTGAGATGAAATCAGTTCCTTATCTCTCTGCTGCAGGTGCCCTGCAGTATCTTGCCACCATGACTCGTCCCGACATCGCTTATGCTGTCTCCTACCTTGGGAGATTCAATCATAACCCTGCTCCTGCCCATTGGCTTGCAGTGAAGCATTTACTTCGCTATTTGAATGTTGGAAGTAGAACGTAGAGTTCGCAGTGGCGATCCTAACGACACTAGTATCGAGCGGATCGGATAAGAAATGAGCTAGTATTAGCACAGTTAATCTGTGGACAAGTATAAGAAGCTAAAACAACAATACAAAGAGATTGCTCACCTGTGGACAAGTATAAGAAGCTAAAGACTTCTAAGTCGTCCACAGGCAAGTTCAACATGCGCTGACTAATCTACCACGTGAGCGGAAGCGTCCGCTATACTCTAAGTCGAGATATACTCAAAACAAATTAACCAGTCACTCTAATAACTGAATGCTTGGGGCATTCTAACACACCCCCTTGATCCAAGCAGTCTAGTGTCCAAGTCCCAATAGCGGGACAGCAAAATCAATCACCTTTGGTGCCACAGCCTTGGTCAGAATGTCTGCCACTTGCTGATCAGTAGAAACATAGAGTGGATCGATGATTCCTTCTTCTACAGCCTCCCAGAGCCAGTAGAACCGAAGATCTAGGTGTTTCATGCGCCCGTGATGCTCAGGATTCTTTGCCACACTGATTCCAGACTTGTTATCAACAAATAAAGTGGAAGCAAGTGTCTGGGGGTAGCCAAACTCGCTGAGAATGTTCCTGGTCCACTTGATTTCCTTTCCAGCCTCAACAGCAGCCACAAACTCGGCCTCAGTGCTCGAGAGAGTCACAAAGGGCTGACGCTTTGAGGACCAGCCCACAGCAGCACCAGAGACAATGGTCACATATCCACCTGTAGCTCGACCTGTGGCCTTGCAGCCGCCGTGAGAGGCATTGGAATAGGTGGTAAACAGTTCCCCAGAGTCACCACCTCTGTAGACAAGCTGGTAGTGCAGGGTGCCCTTCAAATAGCGAAGTAAATGCTTCACTGCAAGCCAATGGGCAGGAGCAGGGCTATGATTGAATCTCCCAAGGTAGGAGACAGCATAAGCGATGTCGGGACGAGTCATGGTGGCCAGATACTGCAGGGCACCTACAGCAGAGAGATAAGGAACTGACTTCATCTCAGCTTGCTCCTCGAGAGAGGGCACAATGTCGGAGAGCTCAGAACCAGGTGGAAGTGGGGTGGAAAGGGAGTTGGAATCATCCATATTGAATCGTTCTAGCAGCTCCTTGATGTAGTGCTCTTGTGAGAGCGAAATAGTGCGCTTAGAACGGTCCTGCTTCACCTGAATACCCAGTAGCAGAGTGGTAGACCCGAGATCTCGCAGTTTGAAGTGGCTAGACAGCTCAGAGACAGCAGCAGAGACAGCAGAATCGCTTTTTGACACCAGAGTTATATCATCAATGAAGACAGGCACTATGACCTTGATGTCTCCCTTGGAATAAATGTAGATAGAGTTGTCGGAGCGAAGTCTGGAGTAGCCAATACCCTCTAGGACACTTCTGAGCTTCTTGCTCCATTGTCTGGCAGCCTGCTTAAGGCCATAGAGCGATTTTCGGAGCCTGAAGACCATATTAGGTCCCCCAGTGTGGTAGCCTTCTGGTTGTCTCATGTAGATCTCCTCTTCGAGTTCCCCATAGGTAAAGGCAGAAGAGATGTCAACAGAGCGCATTTTGAAGCCTTCTCTTGCAGCTAAGGCTACAATGAGGCACAGGGAGGCAGGGCGAAATGTAGGAGCAAAAACCTCGGTGTAATCAAAGCCAGGACGCTGGGAGAAGCCCTTAGCAACAAGGTGAGCCCTGTAGCGCTCAATTGAGCCGTCGGCATGCCTTTTAACCTTGAATACCCATCCAGAGTTGACTACCTTCTTTCCAGGAGGCAAATCAACGAGTTCCCAGGTCCTGTTGGCCTCCAGATTGAAAATCTCGGTGTTACAAGTGTCCTGCCAGTGAGAGCGGTCAGGGGACTGCATAGCCAGCCTGTAGGAGCAAGGATCTGCATTAGAAACTGCTCCAGCAAACTCTACATCACAGAAGTCACTGTCAACCAAAAAAGCGGCCTCCTCTTCCAGTTCTGGGTTGTCTCCAGGTAGGTCGATGTTTTTGACCCTCCACCACTCACCAGGGGGTCGTCTAACTCGATTGGTGCGCCTAGGGACTCGTGGGGGCTCAGCAGGCACAGGAGCGGTCGGAGGAGTGACAGGGAGTGGTGTAGGAGGTTGTAGAGGCGTTCTAGGTGGAGAGGGAGCGACAGGAGATGCAGGAGCGAGCACAGGAGATGCAGGAGCGATCACAGGAGCTTCAGAAGCATTCTGAGGTGCTTTAGACTCTTCAGGAGGAATATCACTTGCAGGAGTCGAACTAGGCAGCGGAGATGGTGCAGGGAGAGGCCAGATACCACCCCCTTCATCCTGGAGAGGTGGGAAGCCGAAATGCAACGAGGGGAGCGCTGGAGAGGGCTCTGAAGCGAGAGGAGTTTCAGGAGAGCTGAGAGGGCCAGCAAATGAAGGAATAGCATCGAGTTGAGCTCTAGAAGTGCCAGGGAAGTACCTTTCATTGAATTCTGCCCTTTCAGAGATGATTGAACGCTTGGTGACTGGGTTATAGAACTTCCAGCCCTTGTAGCCAGTAGGATAGCCTATGAAAACACATTTTTCATAGTGAGGCTGAAGAGAATTGCGTTTATCTCGTTGTATATGGACATAGGCAGTGCACCCCCATACTCGGAGGTGGGAAACGTCGGGCTTTTGCTTATAGAACGCTTGGAAGGGTGTAGAACCAGGGAGAGACGATGTAGGAAGCCTATTCCACACATGCACCATAGAGGAGATGCATTCACCCCAGAAACTCGGAGGCAATTTAGACTCAGAGAGCATTGCAGTGATCCTTTCCCCCATAGTTCTGTTAGCCCTTTCAGCTAGACTGTTCTGCTGAGGCCTGTTCCGAGTAGAATGCCTCCTATCGATGCCACATTGCTCCGTGAAGGCCAGGAACACTTTAGACATGTATTCACCGCCTTTATCGTCCTGTAGAGCGCACATTTTCACTCCTAGTTGGTTTTCAGCCCAAGATTTATAGATTTTGAACGCTTCAAAGGCCTCAGACTTGCTTTTCAGCAGATATACAGCCCGGAAACGCGTTGCGTTGTCTATAAATGTGATCCAGTACTTGTAGCCTGAGTGGGAAGTGACTGGGAGCAGTCCTTGAAGGTCTGAGTGCACCAGCTCGAGTGGGGATCGATTATGGCTGGTAGAGGAGGGGAAAGGAAGTGAATGCATCTTGCCAGCAAGGCAGGGCTCACATATAGGGTCAGGGGATGCTTTAGAGTCATTGCTTCTTGACTTCTTACCACTACCTTCCTGTTTTGGAAGCCTCAGTGGTTTAGCTGTACTAGGAGCAATACACGTTCTGCAATATGGATACTCGTCCAGACTTCGACAACGGAGGCTGGGAGACCGATAGCGACGATGACTCGAAGCTGCCGCCCGCTATGCGAGCTGCAGGTGAAGCGTTGGAGATGGAGTTGGAGACTCCAAAGGCCGCGCGTATTGCGAAGATGCGTGCACATCTCAAAGGTAAGGGCAAGACTGGGGGCACTAGCTACTCGGACACTACCCCCGCCGTTTCCTCGTCTGACTTCAATCGCGTCCTGGCAGACGCATCGGAGTCAATTTCTAAACTGATGAGGGAGGATTCCCCCGCCCCTCAGAAGCAGACTCGCGCCGAACGCAGGCGTGAAAAACTCGACACGGCCCCCTGGCCCACCACCCCCGTCACCCCCACCCCATCAGGCTCTCGCCAGCCTCTGGGAACAACTGCTGAGCAGCTGGTAGAGGGATTCTCCTCACCAGCTACTCCCCGCACTCCCCGCGCTGCTTCGATCTACACACCTACCAAGGTGCCAGGTAAGAAGCATGGACTTGCTGTATCGTTGTCGACTGCCGCCGACATTGTCCAACAAACCCCCCCGACGACAACTTCATCGGCTACGCCGATGAGCTTCTTCGTCTCATCTTCAATATCTTGTCGAGTGGCGCTCACAAGAATGTTGACTTCCAGAACATGGCTGGAGTGTGCTCATTTGAGACCGCTCTCGCTATCATAATTGGCCAAACTGGCGCTGCTTCCCCCCCGTCCCCCATCAAGCCCACCACCCCTCTTCCCCCTTCGACCCCACTAGTACCTCAATCTCGTCCCCGGTCCCCGATGGCCGAGGACGGAGTCACTACCCCAGTCCCGAAGAAAGTCCACATCCAGTCTCCACCTGGCTCTGCACCCAAGAAAACCGCTTTAGTAAAGCGTGCCCCGGCTGCTCCCGCAGCTGTTCGAGCACCTTCCAAAAGCGCTCTCAAGGCTAAGCCGGCCACTGTCCCCTCCCTCCCCAAGGCCCCGGCTCCCTCCACCGCCCCCGCTGTCTCTCGTCGTGCTCCAGCACGCAAGGGCAAGCACACTAGCCACGGCGCTTCACGCCGTGGTGTTCTCGTTCACCCCCCGGCCGGATCTTCCATCCGAGCTATTAATATCACTCCCGATATCCTCCGGGAGTGCAACAATCATCTCCGGAATGACCTCAAGTCAGAGGTTATTCTGGAATCTTCCATCGACACGGCCGACGGCATCCACATTGCCACCTCCCGAGTCCTCTCCAAGCCTGAGACCGCCTGCGTGCTCAAGCACATCCGCTGCCTCGTCGATCCCAACGGACTCGTCCCCCTCCAGTCCGCCACCCCCACTTCCACGTCCTACCTCAAAGTTATCGACGTCCCACTCATCCCGGCCCCTCCTGCCTCATGGATTACCGCGCAACGCGAGGCCTTCACCCTCGCTATGCACAACTCGCCCGTCGGCACCGCCCTCTCCCAACACCTCAAGCACACCGTTCGCTTCATGTGGACTTCCCGCCGCGCCGACACTTGTGTTGCGTGGCTCGACATCTCCGACTCCGTCTCGGGCCGTACGGCCCGCAACTTCATTGGTAAGCACGTTCTCATTGGAGGACAAAACTGTCAAATCCGCGGCGCTGCCCCGCGGCCTGGCTCTGCCCTCTGCACTCGGTGCCAGAGGTGGGGCCACCACTCTGACGTGTGCCGAGCTAAAGGTATACGATGCCCTCACTGCGCGGGACCGCATTCTGCAGAATCCCATATCCTGGCCGCCATCGCGATGAAGAAGAATCCGGACGACTGACACTGCGCTAACTGTGCCGCAGCAGGCAAGAAGAACAAGGCGCACTCCACAACGGACACTTCATGTCCGTTCTGGAACAATCGCTTCGATCGGGATTGGCTCAAGCGCCAGTTCCCATCGAAGAAGTAGGAAATTTCATTGTTTCTTTTGGGAGCATGCGCCATCGGTACCCACCATTTCCCCTCGCCACCTCGTCCGCGATCGCAAACTGGCTCGTCTGAAAATCGGGGCTGTATCCAAGTTTGAACGTAGGTGATTCGTGTTTGCTTGAGCTAAGGCTCGCTTCGCTCGCCTCTCGTTTGGACTTATCATTTCTTTTTCCTTTTGTTATGTCTTTTCTTTTCTTTCCTCAAGGCGATGTACATTCCGCCGGATACGTTTTTCTTTTAATCATGTTGTTAGGGGCTTAATGTTTTCACTCGGATACGCGTCATGGCATCCATGTTCTTGTAGTATGCCCAGATTATCTACCTGGATGTCGTATAGCTACTTGAATAAAAGGTCCACCGGGAGGTGCCGTTGATACAAAAAAAAAAAAAAAAAAAAAAAAAAAAAAAGATGCTTTAGAGTCGATTTTGAGGCCTGTAACAAGCTCCTTGTTCACCATAGACCTCACATCAGCATAATTGTGGTGAATAAAGCGACAATGCCATAGGGAGAGGTCACAGGGGAGTGTAGAGACCGAAAAAGCGGCCTCCGAGGTCAGAGTTGAGCCATCTAGCTCAGCAGAGTTGTTGGGATGGATGGTGGCCGTGAAAAGCGTTGTTCCCTTGCAGCAGAAGGCCATAGAACGAGCAGAAATGGTGATAATGAAATTCTTGTGCTGTGCAAGGTATAGACAAGACAGCAAGTTGCTCTGGAGAGCAGGAACATGCAAAACTCTAGTAAACTCGACTGCTCTAGCCACTTTTCCGCTCAAAACTGGCTCAAAGACCACAGACCCCACCCCAGCAGAGTAGACAACTGAATTATCAGCTAAGCGAATGGGAATGCGATGGGGGGAGTAGGTTTTGAACCAATGCTTGTGGGGGGTCATATGAGAAGTGGCCCCTGTATCTGCAAGCCAGTGGAAGTCAGCATCGAGCTGCAGGGGGGCAGAAAGCGAAGGGGAAGAGGTAGGGGAGGGAGCACTTGCATTTCCAGCAAATTCTCGGACTCTCTGCGCTTTTTCGGCACCAGGAGTGGAGCTAGAGCTTCCAGAAGCGGTGGGGGAGTCATTGGAGCTGTCCTGAGCCTTGTTGGCCTTGTTTCCTCGAGTTCTGGGCTTCTGAGCGTCCTCCTGAGCGCGTTTCTTCGCCTTTTCGAACGTCCAGCAGTTAGCCACCTTGTGACCCGTCCTCCCGCAGAAATCGCAGGTCTCTGATGCGTTTTTGAAGCCAGAACGCGCTGCTAGGGCCTGGGAGCCTCCCAAGGCATCCTGAGCACGTTTCCTTCGCTGAATATCCTCAGTAACAAAGGCCTGATGAATAGTGGTCTTGTCCAGCTTGTCCATAAGCAGGAGAGATGAAGTAAAGGCCGAAAACTCGTCTGGAAGTGCCCTAATGAGTGCCATAGAGGCCAGCTCATCATCTAGCTGCTCTAAAGTGAATTTGTCCGGTCTAAGCTCCTTTAGATGACGTTTGCAGCCCTCTACACGGTTTATAAGCGACTGGAGGGACTCCTCTTCAAGTTTACGGATGCTGAAGAGCTCATCATAGGCATTGAATTGCATTCCAGCCTTCTTCTGACAATGTACAGCCTCCAGAGCAGCCCACATCTTGATTGGATCGTCCTGGATGCCTGCAAAATGCACCCTTTGGTCTTCTTCAACCATTAGATAGAGCCAGCCAGCAGCCTTGTCGAGTTTATCCTCCCAGAGTGACTGGGAAGCGAAATCCTGGGGAGTAGGGGAAGAGGGAATGGAAGGAGCACTTTGCTTGCCTGAAACAAGTCTCCATAGGCCAGAGGCACGTAGCCAGGCCTCCATCTCGCCGGACCACGTGGCATAGTTCTCCCCGTTGAGCTTAACAAACGCTGGTGAACCCGAAGCCATACGAGCAAAAATCAGGGCAGGAGAAGCAAAATAGATTGAGGGAGGAGAGAAGGGAGAGAGTAGATGTTGAGTTGAAGATGGTTGAAGAATGAAAAGTCGATTTTTAGGTCGTTAGAAGCCGGGGCCCATAACCTGTTGGAAGTAGAACGTAGAGTTCGCAGTGGCGATCCTAACGACGCTAGTATCGAGCAGATCGGATAAGAATTGAGCTAGTATTAGCACAGTTAATCTGTGGACAAGTATAAGAAGCTATAACAACAATACAAAGAGATTGCTCACCTGTGGACAAGTATAAGAAGCTAAAGACTTCTAAGTTGTCCACAGGCAAGTTCAACATGCGCTGACTAATCTATCACGTGAGCAGAAGCGTCCGCTATACTCTAAGTCGAGATATACACAAAACAAATTGTCCAGTCACTTTTTTTTTTTTTTTTTTTTTTTTGTAATCAATGGGATTTATTTCAAAATCGACCTTAAGGGTGCCATAACGCGTTCCCTGTACTTTACATCATCTGTACACTACCTCTCCCGGAGCAAGGGATTACATGGAGAAACAAACAACATGTGCTCAAAAGAAACGTATCCGGCGGACGAGGTCAACGCCATTTGAGAGAAAGAGAAATTGAAACCGTAACATGAGTCCGAGTCCAAATACAAGTACACGATCTGAGAAAATGAAATGAGTAAAAGGAAACGAGAAAAGATAAGCACAAAGAACAGAAACTCCTTGCACCTTTTTATTACACGCCGCTTCGTCCACGGCTCCATCTTCATCACGCTGTCAAAGAAGACTCCACTCCATTCATCGACCTCCCAGACATTTTCGTAAAGCGAGTTCACCGTCTCATGGTAGAATATCTTGCCCGTAAGCAAAGGAAGACGTTTCTTCTTCCTTTCTTTATTTTCTTCATCCCGCTGGCGATACACATCATCGTAGTATTTCTGCCAATCGGGTTCAGCTATCCTCGGTACGCGAGTAAGTTCATCCTCGTCTTCGAACGCAAACGCTTTGGGGTTATCATACAGGAAGAGAATGAGTCCTTGAATCAACTCAATCCCGTTGATGGAGTAGTGTTCGGCTCTTCGAACATAGAGCGGACACACATTGAGGATATGGCTTCTGGTCTCCGGCAAATCTTGATTGCAGCGACAGACCTTGAAGGGTTCTTTCGGAAAGAATCGTGCTCGATACGATCCGATTGGGGCGTGATTGGTGATCATGCGGGTGAGACGGGCGCATAAAGGGGCATGGTCGGCGACGGTGACTCCACGATGGTTGCGGAGCCACGATCCTAAGTTAAGGTGAGTGGGTTTGTCTACCTTGTATTCATTCTTATCTGAGACAGCGGCACCACCCTGTTTTAACCGTCCAGATTTCTTCCGCTGACGTGGTTGATGGTCCGGTGAGGAGCCGTCCGGGCTCAACATCCCATCCCCGAAACCAACGTCCAAATTTCTTCCAATACGACCAAAGGGGGAGGTGGCTAGCCCCGCTCTCAATTGCCGTTTGGGATTGTCTACCCATATGTGGTCCGGATACGAAGCGCTATGCTTCAACCTCTCAGATCAATCCATACAGGAGAAAGTGTCATACCAGCCGTGCCCCTTGAAGCACTGCCGGTCTTTTGGGTCATCGAAACCCTCTTGCCAAACCGAGATAGCGTCTTTGACTGTTTCGCTTCTCGTCCAGCTGTAGGATGCGGATTGTGGAAATTGTCGTCCCACTGTGTTAAACGTCCGCGCTTTGTTGGCATTGTAATATGCCTGGAAGGCTGCTAGTTGAAGACCTTCGTTATAGTCTGGCTCCTTGGTAGCCCAGGATTCTCGGAAGCCCTTCACCATAATATCCACAGTTGGGAATTTGGTTACAAGAGCGTCGAACATGAGAGAGACGGCAATGGATAATTGACCGCCTACAGGCTTGGAATTAGTCGCCATAAGATTACGAATGGTCGAGGGGGAAGTGGTGTAGAGAATGACTCTTTTGACGTCGAGTCCTTTCTCCAATTTGCAATAGGCTTTGAGGAGGCCGAGGAAAGCAGACCATCCCGTAAGCGTTTCTTCCGTAACTCTTCTACCAGCAGCTCGGGTTTTGGACAAAATCGTTCTCCTATGATGAATGACTGAGAGAGCGATGTGGGAATGTGAATGATCTTCGAGGCGATGCCGAGGATCATATGAATGCTTGACGCCTGCTGTGATGATGTGGAGGTCGTCGATGTTGTTGAGATTGGCAACTTGAATGTTGTCATGATAATCTCTTGATAATTTTGAGTTCAAGGGGGGCGTCTCGAACTTGATGCGATCCGGGTACGTGTCGATGAATCTCCGTCCCGGTTGTACGTGCTCAGAGAGGGGGTCGAATATCTCTTTGCAAGGGATGTTAATGATGGTGTCGAGTGGTGACTTCATCTTTTTGCGAATTGCTTCGGTTTTAAATTCCAAAGCGTTTGGGTGGAGGGGGGTCTCCTTGGCTTTCCGCCGTTCTACAAGTGAGAGAACGGGATGGTGAGGATGTAGGGTGTTGAGCCGAGCGACTGCCCGGTTGAAAAGCTTTCGGATGGTAATGGAGATGGGCATGAGGCCAGCCACGGCACTCATTCCACCTAGGGGGGTAGTGCGGAACGCTCCAGTTATCCAGCGCGCTCCTTGGTTGTGTGTAGCTTCCACCATTTTGAGGTTGGTGCAGAAGCATTGGGTACCGGGGATGTACCAACAGCGAAGTCCGAACGTCGCTATTGGTTGTACGCATGAGACATATAAGATGCACTTTTGCTTGGCTGTGAGGCCACGCGCCGAGTTGCCTAGGACTTTCATGCATCGGACTGCAGAAAGCGACTTTGTAGCGTAAAACTTGACATGTTCTTTAAAGTTGAGGTTGCAGTCGAACATGATCCCGAGGTATCTCCACACTGTCTTTGGAGTGAGGGGATTTGAATGGTCGAATGGGGCGAATCCTATATCGAGGGGAGGATTTGCAGAGTGATAGTTGCGGGCGGAATCCGCAAAATGAAATAATTCCGTCTTTGTATGTTCCATAACAAGACCGAAGTCGTTGAAAATGGAAGTGATGTGGGCGTACGCCTCTTTTAGAGAGTCCATAACGTCGTTTCTACAATCCCCCGTGGCAACAAGAAGTCCATCGTCCACAAAAGAAAGAAAAGCAGTCAAGGGAAAATGAATACGAGCCTCATCATCCGATAACCAAGAGTCCAATAAATGAAACACAGGCGCAATATACAATGCAGAAAGAATTGGAGAAAGAGCGCTACCTTGTCCTACACCTACATCCGAATCGAATAAAGGAGAAGTTTGGTTGTTAATAGAATATTGCATTTTTCGACCTACTAAATAAGAAGAGAAGAAAGAAACTACTTTACTCGCAAAACCAAAATGTTTGATAATTTTAGATAATGCTTGATGATTGAGAGAAGGAAAAAATTGAGCCACATCGAAGGCGATAACCGAAGTGACCTTTTTGTTTGACCATCCTGCACGAACGTGATGGGTGAGGGATACAGCTGCATCGTCAACCGACCGTTGGATGATGCCACCGGTCTGACATGGGTGAATAGCTCCTGATGCGACTCCTTTGAATTGGAGTCGCCGTGCGATCATCTTCTCAATGAGTTTCCCCATAGTGTTGAGCAGTACAATCGGCCGGAAAGACTTGGCCGTGCTGTATGATGGTTTACCCGGTTTTGGTATGATGACCGAGACCGAGTTTTTGAAATGCTTGGGCCAGTACCCTATTTCGATACAAGCGTTAGCAATGTTCGTTACGAGTTCACATATTTCGTTAGAAATGGCAAACTGCTTCCATAACCTCCAAGTGACGTTGTCCGGTCCAGGCGCGGTGTTCTTTGCGCAGTTGTTAAGGGCGTCATGAAATTCTTGAAGGGAAAACGGGGGCCATTCTCTTTCTTCAAGCTCTTCGATATTCTCCGTGAACCGTTCGAGGTTGATAGATCGGTTATTGGCGGAGTTATATGTGTGATGAAGGTTGTCGAACAGCTTTTGAGGGCTGTCGCACAGTGTTCCTTGATGATCTAGGATAGCTTCCACCGCTGGAAGTTTGCGTTCGCGGGTCCATGGCATGAGATCCCATGGTCTTTGATTGTCGGTTGCCATTTCCTCGATTTTCTTGTCGAAGTGTTCCCGTTTTGCTTTACGGATGGTGCGTTTGAGGTTACCACGTTCCACCCGATTTCGTGAGCCACCATTTCTCCTCATCTTCTGGTACGCTTCTTTGCACTCCTCGTTCCACCACTTCTTCCCATGACGGCTCGGTTTTCTTTCCTCCGCGAATTTTAGCCACGCACTCTCCATGATGTCCGCCGCTCTACCCATGGTCATCTCTAGTTCCCCTTCTGACCCTAGACCGTTTCTCTCCAAGCTTCCCAGCTCTCTCCATATCATCTTGACATACTCCTCCTCTTCCTCCGAATACGCCTCGATTTTCATCTTTCCCCTCTTCTCCGGTTCAGCCCCGAGTACAGGAATCTTGATGAGGAGAGGGCGGTGATCCGATGTCCATCTCTTTGCATTTTGAGTTTGAATTTCATATCCAAATCCCTGTAAATTCAATATATCCGCCGAAGCGAATACTAGGTCGATGACAGATGCCCTTGAGTTGGGGTTATCTGGGATGCGCGTCGGTTCACCTCTGTTAGAGGGTTGAACGTAGACGATTTCTAGGTTAGACATGACATTTTTGAGCCTCATATATGGGGAGGAATGACCGTATTGAGAAGCCGCTCCTTCATCCCATTCCCGGTCTTGGATATTAAAATCCCCGGCGCATAGTGAAATTGGTGGTATAATATCACTTACTGTGTCTAGCTGGTGTACCGCTGCATGAGATTGGCCGTCGTTGTACACATTTAGAATATTGAACTCGCTGGGTACACCAGCTAGGGGTCGTTTGAGATGCAGTGTGACTAGTGACACATCACGATGCTTGATAATGTCGGATCTAAGTTGAGGTCTGAAAACGTCAAGTCTTTTGTTGATGTATGTGAGGACCCTGCGGTCTGGTCGCTCAGCATCCCTGTTGTTGTAAGCTTCTGTATAAGGCGTCCAAGATGGGTGGATGGGGGGCCCGTAAGCCATATCCCCTTCCTTGTTAGTGGTAGACGGCTGCCTGCACACGCCCCTCCAGCCGGGTTCCTGGAACAAAATGATGTCCACGAACCCAGCGAGTTTGTCTAGTACGGTAGAAGTGGTTTCCCAGTTCTTCCGCACATTGAATGATAGAATAGTAAAATTATAAGTACTTAACGAATGTGATGCGAGGTTTCGAGTCTCACTTGAAGACGGTGTGTCGTCGCTATTCATTGAGATGAATCTGTGATCTCGATTACTTGAGAGGGTGGTGCCTCAAAAGCCTGTGTGATGTTAGCTTTTTGCTTCTCGCGCTTCGTGCGTTCAGCGTTGTTGTCAGCAATGCGGCGTTGTTCATGCCACGTGACATCATGTTGGTGTTGTTTATAGACACACTTGGAATCATTGGCGGCGTGTGCACCACCACAGTTGAGACATTTAGGAGCGTGCTTACATCCTTTGAAGTCCGGTTTCTTTCTCTCTTCACCACAGCAGGGTCCGAACGTGTCGTGGTTTTCAGTTCAGTGAGGGTTTTTGCATCTTGCGCAGATATTGTGGTTGATGTGACACCTTGAGGTTCCGTGATTCCATTTCCAGCACTTTTGGCACTGGGGAACGAATTCACGTTGGCGAGCGTATTCAAGCCGGATGAGGTGACCTCGCATGTTGTATACCTTGTTGACCAGGTTCTTGGTGAGAAGCCCGGCCTTCGAATCCCATACGTCTACGAAGACGACGCATTTGTCGTTAGAGCCTCTGCACTTGACGACAGCCGGGGTAACTTTAGCCTCGAGGCCGCGGAATTGTACCACGCCCTGCATAGCTGCTAGGACTAGCTTGCCGGTTAGTATACTTTCCGGATTACGAGCGGGGAGATTGGTCCAGTAGTCGAACCCTTTTAAAATGAGATGGGCCACGGATTGTGGCGCTTGAGGATCCTCGATTTGTTCGTCTGCTGGGGTATCCAAAGCGAACATAAGAGCCTCTTTCACGGCGTTGAAACCCTGTTTAGATGGGACAAGGTTAAGGTAGAAATGGACGACCGTCTTGAAAAGACGGCCGCTTTGGACACGGAGTTGAGACTCTGACGTCATCAGAGCCTGGTTCATTTTGTCAACAACTGCTCCCATGTCATTGAAGCGTTCTGGTTGGACAATGTGGCTGAAGCCAAATTGGGCGGACTTTCTGTTGAGTCCTGCCGAGATTCCTTGCGCCGCTTTTTGGGCCGCAGTCTGATTGCGTCCTTTAGACACATGAGAATTGGGTCCGGCCGAAGCCGAGGAGCCCGATGAAGGGGGAGTAGTTACCATCGGTGCTACGGTCTTGAGCGCTTCCTGAATTGACATTTCCGGATACGCCTTCTTGAGCTCCACAGCCCACTGTACAGCCTCAGCTGGCATATTAGGGGCGATGGCGGGTTTGACTGTTATTGGCTTTTTGAGGGCCGACGCATACGAGACAGGGGTGGGCTTTGCTTGGGCCCGGGGTTTGGTGGCTAGGCACTAGTAGCTGCTACCCGTTATCATAACTTATTGGCTATATCCAATTGAAGAATTTTCATTGTATCCAATGAACGACTGCAACTTACGGTTATGATATATCCAGTCTATGTTTTCATTATTCCGCTGTTTTTGAGATTGGAGGTTTCATAATATGCCAGTCCAATATATTATCAATACTATACTTATACACTGGCAATATCATTCTTGGTTTATACTACTATTGTTAAATCTGACTGGATGTTTCATTCTAGTCAGTTGGCAATCTCATTCTACTGGTTCTTGGTGGATATTGGCATTTTCATTACTATGTCTAGAGATTTTCATTTTGTTTTCATTATTATATCATGGACATTTCATAACCAGGGATTGGTGTTTTCATATTTGGTAGTAAGTATTTTCATACCCAATTGTTTGTTTTCATTCTATATAATGGGTAGTTTCATTGCTGAACTTTGGCATTTTCATTGTTGTGACTAAGAATTTTCATTAGAAACATTGGGCATTTTCATTATTATACCATGGAGATATTATTGCCAGGTATTGGCATTTTCATACCTGCCTGTGTACATTCTCATTTCCACTTATTGGGGTTTTCATTGTATGCAATTGATAGTTTCAATCTTATACAAGGGCAGTTTCAATGCTCCACTTTGGTATTTTTATTCTTGTCTGGGGTTTTCATTATATCCAATTGATAGTTTCAATCTTGTGCAATAGCAATTTCATTGCTGAATTTTGGCATTTTCATTATTGTGACTTGGAGTTTTCATTAGAAAACTTTGGCATTTTCATTATTACCCCATGGAGGTATTATTGCTAGCTATTGGCATTTTCATACCTACCTGTGCACATTCTCATTTCCACTTGTTGGGATTTTCATTGTATACAATTGATAGTTTCAACCTTATACAATGGCAATTTCATTGTTGTACTTTGGGATTTTTATTCTTATGGTCTGGGGTTTTCATTATTGCACCATGGGTGTTTCATTCCCAACAATTGGTGTTTTCATATTTACCTTGTTGGAATTTTCATTGCATGCAATTGATAGTTTCAATCTTATTCAATGGCAGTTTCATTGCTGCACTTTGGCATTTTTATTCTTGTGGTCTGGGGTTTTCATTATTGCACTATGGATGTTTCATTCCCAACAATTGGTGTTTTCATATTTACCTTGTTGGAATTTTCATTGCATGCAATTGATAGTTTCAATCTCATTCAATGGCAGTTTCATTGCTGCACTTTGGCATTTTTATTCTTGTGGTCTGGGGTTTTCATTATTGCACTATGGATGTTTCATTCCCAACAATTGGTGTTTTCATATTTACCTTGTTGGAATTTTCATTGCATGCAATTGATAGTTTCAATCTTATTCAATGGCAGTTTCATTACTGCACTTTGGCATTTTTATTCTTGTGGTCTGGGGTTTTCATTATTGCACTATGGATGTTTCATTCCCAACAATTGGTGTTTTCATATTTACCTTGTTGGAATTTTCATTGCATGCAATTGATAGTTTCAATCTTATTCAATGGCAGTTTCATTACTGCACTTTGGCATTTTTATTCTTGTGGTCTGGGGTTTTCATTATTGCACTATGGATGTTTCATTCCCAACAATTGGTGTTTTCATATTTACCTTGTTGGAATTTTCATTGCATTCAATTGATAGTTTCAATCTCACTCAATGGCAGTTTCATTCTTGCACTTTGGCATTTTCATTCTTGTAATCTGGGGTTTTTGTTATAGGCATTGTAAACACTACAGCCAAATTGACTAAGTTATAATCTCTCCTACTCATCCTCAGACTCTTCATCACTCTCCTTTTCTAACTCATCTCCTTCTTCACCTTCATACTTACTTGCCCAGTTTATATCTCCTCCATGTATTTTCAACAATGGTACCCATTTCTTGACACAGCTCTTTGCCATTGCCTCTTGCAAATATGCTTGTTGATAAGCATATGCATGCAATCCCTGGGCCAAACCCTGATCATCGACCCTTCTTTTTGTTGCCTGTTCCATCCACCACTCTGCTTTCCATTCCAAATAAGCAACTGTGCGCCGCATTTCCTCTTGAATCAACAAGTATTCTTCATTCCACCGGTTCTTCCTTGCTAGTGCTTTGACCCACTCAACTTGCATTGAACTAATAAATTCTTCATCCTCTTCATCAGAAGCTTGCCTGCTATTACTTGCCAACCAAATCCAAGACATTTGATATCTTCCTGCAGCTTCCTTTTCTTCTGACCCTCGTCCTGGTCCACGGATGTCTTCAGGAGCAAGCTTTTTGAGCCGAAGAAGTGATGGGTCATGAGGTTGAAAGGTGGTTATCAAATGATGGGCATGTCGATAAATGTTAGCTGCAAGTTGAATGCGATGGTTATAGCAATCAAAAAGATTACGAATACGAGTATTTTGCTTGTTGCCAGTGCCTGAGATATTCAACTGCTTGAATATAGTGAGACTTGTAATTGTGCGACGATTTCGGCGAATTGTTTCAAGAGCTTCATCTGCCTGCCCAATACGGAGTTGAACTTCTGTTTCCATCAATAACTTCATTGAAGGGAAACTATGAAAGGTTGAAGGAACAGAAAGTGGCAGAAACAAAGGAAGTAGTTCTGCTGCTTCACCTGTTGCCTGGTCATCAATATCCAAAGTGGCAGATATACTTGGCTGTGATCCAAGAAATGGCATATGATCCAATTGGATCTTCCGCCATTGGGCAATACGATGATGAAGAGTATTACGCTTTTCTTGTAGATCAACTTGCTTCTTTGTTGGTTTTGTAGTAGGATCAAGTTTTCCTATCAATGAAGCCTCCTGTAATAGCCTAAATCTAAATCACCAAGTTAGTTATTATATGATCACCAAAAAGAAGTGTACTTACTGTTGTTCTTCAAGCTCAAATCCCTTGATAATGAAATCACCAATACTAATCTTGTGTGGTGAGATAACGCCCCGAGTAGCATCAGCTGCTTCTTTTCTTGCTAACTCCAAGCGAATCTCTTGAATTGACTTGGCTAAACAAAGTGGATTAATGTTGAGATTAGTCATAATAGATAGCCACTTACATATCTCATGCTCCATAAATGGATTAGGTTTTGATGGCCTAAGAGTGAACTTGGACCGAGACCACTGTGAACGTTCATCCTCCCAATCATCAACCATCCGTCTCCATTTTGCAAGTGTTGCCTCTGAGAATCCTGATGAAAGAAGAGACAGATTAGCTTCATGCTTATCCTTCATCACAACTGCATCTTCAAATCGCTTTGCAAACAGACTCCCTGTATAATGAACTCAGATTTGCAGTTAAGAGGTGAAAAATAAATCTACTCACGAAATCCCACATATTTTCGGAAATTCCATCCATTCCAGTGATAATTCAGTGTTTCACGTCTCATAGCTGGACCCATCTCCCTGACACTAGGACCAAGTGCATTTGTATGAGACCAACCTATCTCAATATCTTCTCCACAAGTCCGCCCAACACCCGAAATATGATTCAGTGAATAGGTTGCTCGACAAAATGATCCATGACCATTAACATGCCAGCTGGGAATCCCAATATCCACAACAGTATTATCTGGAAGCTGCATTTCCTTTGGATACTCAGCCATGCGCCTGTAAAAGTGTTTCATCCATTGACACCCAATGTCATAGGATATCAACACTCGCATAAGGGAAATACCCATTAATGCCGACAGTATCATGTAGTCCATACTTGAATATCTATCACAGCATCAGCATTAATCCCAGAATATAAAATGTGTGCTTACTTTTCTCCCTTCGGTAGATCAACTACACCATTTCGGCGAATGAGTGAATGGCGTGAACAAATACTAGCACCAACACCATTTACACAGTACCCTGGAATGGACGTATTAGCCCTTGCAATTGCTGTATGATCCGAGGAACATGAATTTAGCTAAAAGTTTGTTAAGTGGTTGTATATCATGCAGGTGAGTTGTACCTACCTCAGCTTCCGTGTCATGTCCCAAAATATGCTTCTGGTAAGGGGCATGCTCGACATAACAGCCTAATCCAGGATCCAACTCGAAATCTTGAATACCACGTTCTTTGTTCTTGAGTTTGAAGTTTGCATCAAGGGCTATGAACAGCGTAAAAAGGAATCTACATATAGGATGATTACCTACCCCAAATTGATGAAGGATCACACTCACCGTAGATTGGGGGGGAAATTCTCCCAGTTTTCGGGGAGGTTTTTGGTAGGATGCGGACAAGCAGGACATTCAAGAGCAAGTTCACCATTAGATGTGGCCCCCACACCTTCTGGATCATGCGCTCGACCTGCCTGCTTCAATGATTTCAGGTGGCGCCAAACACGGAACACATGTTGGAACTCCTTGTATCGATGCTTGAAGAGACAACGGTTAGATAAAGGATATCCTGATAGTCCAGCATCTAGAGAACGTACCGCAGGCTTCCCAAGCATCAAGTTGTCAGTTTGAAAGGTCAGGGAATGATAATAATCGTATAATGTTGTTTTTCCTTGTAAGGTCAGCTGATGAAATGCGTTCAAGACATTAAAGGTGAATGCCGTGCGAGGTCGCTCAGAAGAAGCTGGGAACCATCCTGCCCGCAGTAGTTGAACACGAGGGGGGACACCAAGTGATTTGGTGCAGCCACAGAAGTCCACGCTGACTCGCGAAAATCCATTTGAGTCGAAAACCACAAAGTCGGATGGCCCCGGGCGTGGGTCAGGACAGAGAGAGCCAGCATGGCCTAACTGGCAACGAAGTCCCACATCGCGAAGACTAGTACTGATAAAAAAGACTCCAGTCCATTTCTACGCTGGTGTTAGTATGTTGTTTGGCATGGGGGTGGGATTGAATACATTTATACGATGTAGCGGGTTCTGCTGATGGCCTTTCAGAAGGCAGTCTCTACACATCACGCTAGAGACACCTTGAATGCAATCCACGCATTGAAAAAGACTGCCCGTCGCATCACTTGAGGAGCAGAAGGAGCACATGGTGCGCCCATCGGAGTCATGGTGTACGGCTGGGCCTTCGAGCCGCAGAAGTTCATCAAGGGTGGAATCGCGGTATGCTAACCAATCTTGGAGTTTTGTCTAAGTGACATCGTTCCGTAGTAAGTCAATAAGAACAAAAAGCCTAATATCACACTTACGGCCGTGGTGTTTTTTTTTTCTCTTAGGCCTGATTGTCGCGTCCAGGTTGTCAGTTGCGATTTCAGAGTCAACGTTTGGGGCCCAGGATGAAGGACTAGCCTGATAATTATCCACTGTCAGAGACGTTTTACTCTTTCTAACTGCCACATGTACTCACCGGTCCAATCGCCTCGCTGGTATCTCCATTCTCCACAGGTACTGATAGCGTGGGTTCCACCTTTTCCTCCTTCATCCTACGTGACCTATAAGCGCCTGTACTGCTCTTGACGCGAACGGAAGTGACACGTCTATGGTCGCGGCCCTTATGGTCGACCTTTGCACGGCGCGCAGTTCTCTCCTTCTTGGCAGGTCTTCTGTCATCTTCCAGACTTACAGAACCTGGAGAGGACGGTCGTTTGGGTTGTCCTGTATCTGACATGTGCCTAGAAATGAACCGGACATTCGCTATATGTCAGCGACCTTGAAAGAAAAAAGAAGTTGTAAATGACTCAACGCTAGGGGGGAGTTGGATGAAAACCACGTGTGACGTCGTGAACTCAAGTTGAGGAATGTTGGACAGGTGACAATGGCGTAGCGTGCAGAATGTGGTGTCAGAGTGGTGTCGAAGTGAGCTGGAACTCTGAATCACCTGACTCCCAGAGCGAGAAGATTGGCAGAAATGAAAACGCCAATAATTGGCCTTAGAGAAAACTGAGCTCTTCGCACCCTTAAACACATCGGAGGCTCTGACACTTCTGACTCGACGGTCCTAGGGCAAACAAACTGCTATCATTCGAGTATCGTTCGCGAGCGACCTGCACAAACTCGCCATCTTTGCGTTCTGGCCTTGATGAGGCCGGCGAGAAGGTCTAAAGACTCCTAGTGACCTTCTCTCAATTCCTATGTCAATTCAGCATAACGCGATGGCCTCGGTGGCTCCCAGCGTTCACCTGGTGTGGAGTGTTAACCTGGTGTTCGAGGGCACCCTGCGCAGTCTCAATAACCTCGTGAACCCTTGCCAGCAACGTTCAAGTACTCAATCTGTGTTTAACATCGCATTAGGTTTCTATAATTTGTCAACACGTCAGCAATATCAGTCTGGATGTTCAGCATTACTTAATGATCAAGGAGGCTAAGATATATTCTGACTGCGACTTCAAGTTGCGAAGTTCGCTGTGATGACGTGGCTGATAAAAATGTACAGTTTGTGGGTCGGAGATTGAAAATGCGGAGTTGCGAAGTTCGCTGTGATGACGTGGCTGATAAAAATGTACAGTTCGCGAGTCGGAGATTGAAAATGGGGAAGGGAAAGAATCGACATGATGGGTCTCGAGTGATGAGGTAATCGTCAGGTAATCATAGTGTGGCTGATAGAATATACAGTTTATGCGTCGGGGATTCAAATGCGGAAGGGAATGAGATGGCCGAGAATGGAACAAGGAACAAGCCGATATCACATGCTTGTAGCGCATGGCCGAGATGGCCGCTCATCACCGATGGCACTTAGTTGTTGCGTGAGACAATGAGAAGAGATGCCTGCCCACTGTTGCGCTCGCGCCTGATTCCATTTTTGGCTGAATTCCAGCCGCATCAATACCTTCCCACGCACACTTTCTGAACGTCTAGCACCCATTCCTACCGTCCTTGAGGGCATAATGCTCTCAAGCTATCACCGTTATGGATGTGTCGTCAGTATTTATGTATGTACACGGCAATGTAAGTATCATATAAGCTATGGTAGAAGTGATTTATGTAGTTTACGGTCGTATCAAATTGTAATGATGGCGGGGCATGTATGAATTGACGCACTGTGGCGCACGCGCTCAGTATAATGCGCCTCTGTGCGCGTTTGTGTGAGGTATTATACACAAGAAGAATCTCGGAGTGTGATCAAAAACTGGAGGAGATATAACCACTTCTTTGTGACATTAGACATCAATCATTAGGCAGCCTTAATAAAATTACATTTCGACGGTCATATACTGACTGCTGCGATATAAAGTTAACACTTCTGAACAAGGATTATTGAGGGCTTTAAACTGAAAAAAAAATCTCGACAATTGACCGAGGAACAAAATTTGTACAACAATGTGGTTGTTGAAGAACTGATATCGTGCATAATTTCGTCTCGCGGGTTTCGCATCAGCACCCACTTTTGTGGTACACACTCTATGCTTTTTTGATTTCCCGGTTGATTTGCGAGATTCCTTTTGTATTTGGAAGCCATGGTCAATGTCTACATGACCGTATAGGTTTTAAATCCCACTTAGAGACCTAAGGTTATCAAAATGCGAGCTGGGTCGAGTTCTACAAGTCATCGATGTACAATTTGATGAAGAATTGAAATATCTCATCCGGATTTTGTCTGTTTCTCGAGATCTCTTTTTCACAACATACAGAACTACTATGCGCTCAAAGGCGCATAGGAGCCACGCTGTGCGCCGCACTACATGAGTCCAAAAATACGAAGCTACCTCTTCAAAAGCACGACTCTAGTAAATTAGACACAGTAAGCCTATACTTTTGTATGCCTAAGCCCTTCCACTCACACGACCATCCCATATCCATGTATCGAATCCATTCACTAGATTATGCACTGACTCGGAAACATGCTCTGCAGCTGTGTTTTATTCAGATCAGGTGTCTGGGACATTTGTCGTGTAATGTAATCCTAATGCATGAATGTGTACGAGATACAGTGCTTATACAGATACATACATACAATCCAATGGTACAACGGCTGTTTTAGCACTAGATTTCTCCAAGGAGACGGGAAAACGAGTGTTAGGGATTCAGTCGGTATGCGTGGGAAACTCTTGATGGGCGGGATACGCCCGAAAAGGATTTTGATGCGAGTGTAAACGGTGGGCAAGTAGCCCTTGTCATTGTCTCACGCAACAATAAACTGCCAAAAGGATTTTGATGCGACAGGCAACCATGGGCAAGTCACCCTTGTTACTGTCTTACACAATGGGCGCCCATCTCGGCCGTGCACGGGAAGCATGTGATATCGGCTGGCTCCCCCATCATCGGCTAGTCTATTTCTTCCCGAGTGCGCGTGGGAAACCATTGGTTGGGCGGATAGACCCGCAAAGCATTTTGATGCGAGTATAGACGTTGGGCAAGTAGCCTTTGTCATTGTCTCGCGCAACAATCATCTGTCCCAACGATTTTGATGCGAGGGAAATCGGTGGGTAAGTCATCCTTGTCACTGTCTCACATGACAATCAACAGCCATCCACAATGAGCGGCCATCTCGGCCGTGCACGGGGAGCATGTGATATCGCCTTGTTCCAGGGTTCCTGCCGATTCTCGGCTAATCTATTTATTCCCCGGATTCAACCCGCCCTTACACACGTGATGATCACTCAAGCGAGATCGTAAGATCCATTTTTTTTTATATCCATGTGACGTTACAATTGTACTATCGACAAGATGACGATTCGTAGCAAAAGGACTTTTATACGTGCCAATGCAGATGTATGGGAGTATTTGATGAAGGCACCACAGCACTCTCGCTGGCGCCATTGGGCGCAAGAGCGCAAGTTGACGAGACCATCTGTGAGTTTTCCTTCACTTTCGATCGCGTAAGTCAGGATGCTACAGAATGTTGTGGGGGGCCCTCGCGCGTGTACTCGATGTTGCACAATGTTGTAGGAGGCTTCGCACTTGTCCTTTATGCTGCAGAATGTCGTGGGAGGCCTCGTGCGTGTTCTTGAAAACGAGAACGCAGCGCGCATGTCCTTGATGTTGCAGAATGTTATGGGAGGCGTCGCGCGTGTCCTTTATGTTCCAGAATGTCGTGGGAGGCCTCGCGCGTGTTCTTGAAAACCAGAAGGCAGAGTGGACAATTCGATTGAGCGAAGCCTTGGGCAACCACTGAGACTGTTTCGCTAGCGTCGTTCATGGCCACAAGAAGTCATACAACAAAAAAGACAAACCCGCAGCTCAGCATTTGATGTTGTAAAAATTGTCTATACCTCTTATATTCAACACGGCACGGGTAACCTGTAAATGGAGATACGTACCCTCGTCGATATTTTCATTTTTCCTAGGCTTTTTCAATAACCATGACACGCGCTCAGTGGACTACTCCTGCACAACGTGAATGGCTCGAAGCACGCCATGCTAGCTGGGTGAAAGCCCAATCCGATGGCACTACCAGCAATTCAAGGCGCGCGTGGCCATCGAGTTTATGGAAGAATTCGACCTCAACAAACTGGGCGAGGAGGAACTACGCGATCACGAGGGTGACAAAGTGAAGGCCCTGGCATCCAAACGCGCGGCAATGGGCACAGTAAGAACATCATGAACTCACCGTGTTCTGTCTAACACACTTTATACAGCGACTGAGGGCGTGGTTCTACAACAACACCCGGGAATCAACATCTCGACAGACAATCGAGCTTCGCAGGAAGGCCAGACTTCCTTCGGTCTACCAGGTCTACCACAGCCTTTACTGGGAGCCCAAGTTGAAGGCTCTTGTTGAGGTGGCCTACGCAAAATTCCTCGAGTCCAGCGGGGGTGAAAAGACGAAGTTGACGAAGCAAGAAAGGATGAAAGTTTCCAATGAGGTGGTTCAACAAGAGTTTGATAAGGAGACGGAGGAGGTCAAGGAGCGCGTCCGTAATGAACGCCAAGCTAAGAAAGTTGACCCAGATGAGGATACCGATGAAGAAGGGCAACAGAAGTGAGTGTTGACACGTGTCTCAGAAGTTTGAAACTCACCTTTACTGCTAGGAATATCGCTTTGCTAGTGAACACCCTTTCGTCTTGTGTCAAGTCTCTGCACAAAAAGACAGGATGGGTTTTCACTATTTTAGCTGGTGGCCCCGACCACCGCGATGGGATGCTTAGGTCGTTGATGTAAGTAAACTTCGTGTTGCATAGCCTGCGAACACTCACCGCTTTTTCTGATAGAGTGAACGGCGATGCCGAGGAGTCCGAATTGGATTTTGAGACTTATCTTGGCAAAGAGCTGTACCAGGAACAAGCCCAGCGTTGGGACAAGTTCATCCGCGCAGCATATCGTAAGTCATAGTTATATCCAACATGATAATGCTGATCAGATTGTATCAGCCAACTTCTCACGCCATGACTCTGTTGCTTCTCCTACCTCCGCACCTCCAGACCCAGCTCCGTCCTGTGACAGCAATGTGCAAAGCCACGATCCTTCGCCAAAGAAGAAGCAGCCGGTGGCTCGCTCTGGCAAGCAAATGCCCCTCCGCTTTCTGAGTACGAGCTCCAGAGAGAGGCGAACATTGCCGAGATCAAGCAAATCTTTACCTCGATGGGCATTCCATCAATGAAGGACGTGATGGCGAATGAAAAGAAGGAAATCAAGACTATGAAGAGGAAGAAGGGAGCTGAGAAGGAGGGAACAAATTGAGGTGCGTGATTTTGGTTTATACTGAAGCGTCAGGCTTGGCTGATGTTTTCAAGCCTGATGAGGTCCCTTCTGGCTCTGGGGATGAGCGGCCCATGAAGAGGTATAAACTTCGGTAAGTTTTGGAGCACGCATTGTAATTGTCTCGCTGACTCGAAATTTTATTATAGGTCTACTTCTGATGGGACCACGGCACAGAACGACAGCGAAGGCGTCGCAGGAGGCTTAGGTGCACCGTCTACGGTTACAGAAGGCAACACCGCACCCCCGTCCACGTCAGCTACAACGTGCGGGCTTACAGAAGATGCCACGTCACTCATGCGCACATCTCCATCTCCTGCGCAACTTCAGGATGTTTTGATGGGCGGCACAATTACTCTGACGCCTCAATCTGACCCCGGTGAGGCTGCCAGATTGTCATCTGAGAACACAGCCAAAGGTACCTTACTTGGTGGTCCTTCATTCCTGCGTTCGTCATATCTAAAACACACATAGTTACAGAAGGCGGCATATCACCCACACCCCCATCTGCACAAGTGCAAGATGGTTCGCTGGATGGCGCAACGGATCTCATGCTTCCATCTGACCTCAATGAGGTTTGTGAGAGTGTCATCTCTGGCATGGCCAAAGGTACGTCAATCAATTGTCTCCCACTGCATTCGTCGTATCTATAACACATGTACATGCAGAGGCGGTGTATCACTGTCACCCACATCTGCGCAAGTGCAAGATGGTCCGCTGGATGGTGTAATAGATTTTATGCCTCCGTCTGCCCCTGGTGAGACTGTAAGAGTGTCGTCTGAGGGCTTGGCCAATGGTACGTTAAATTATTGTCCCCCATTCCTACGTTCATTATATCTACACTATATGTACTTACAGATGATGGTCCATCACTCCCGTTTGCACCTCCTGCACAACTTCTGGGTGGTCTGACAGGTAGCATAGCTACTCTTACACCTCCATCTGACCCCGGTGAGGCTGCTAGAGTAATGTCTGAGGACGTGGCTAAAGGACATCTAAGGATTCTACCGAAGTATGTCCGTTAAAAGGTATTACAATATATCCTCTAACTTCGAATGAAGACCACATTTCTCCTGCTGAATCTCGGGATGATCCGATGGATGGACAGCTGTGACTACTGCTGATCCCATGATTAGTATCCATGGCAAAGGTTTGCATTCCATTTCAAAGTTAGGATTGATCTCAACAATTACTACTTCAGTTCCTGATGAATGTGTTAATTCACTTCCTTCATTTGCTCGTGATGCTAAACAGTTTTTCAAGACTGTGGCAGTGGCTCCCAATTCTGGTCAGCACTTGTGGAGAATTGGCTTCAACTAGAAGTCATTTGTAGTAAGGGAGAGTAAGTGTCTTTTTTTTGAGGTATTATTCATTGATCTAAGAATCCTAGAACCTCAATTGTGCAGGGCGGCCACCCCAAGTGGGGATCTGGATCAAAAATGCTCGCAAAACTGGCAATTATTCCCAAAATTATCATTAGTGACTATAAGGTGGCATTTTGTAAGTGGTGGAAGTTACTTCAGCCATCTGAACGTGTGCTAGAGGATGGTCAATTGACTCAGGATATTTCTGAGAATGTTGATTGGTCTTCTCTAAGACGTTCAGGCCCAAATGGCTTTTTTATTATTATCATAGCATTGGCATGGTGGGCACATCATGCTGTGACACCAGCTTTGATGTCAGAGTTAGAGGTTATTTTGGGTGATGTTAATTGGGTTCTTGTAAGGATTCTCAACTCTCTTCCTAAATAAAGGATGAGGAATATCTATCTAGCTTATGATATGTTCAACATAACATCTATTAGTAGTAGTATAGATGATATGGATGCAAGTAGCTCTAATGAAAATGCCAATGCATGATAATGAAACCTTCAGGATGCAACAATGAAACTGCCATTGAATAAGATTGAAAACTATCAATTGCATGCAATGAAAATTCCAACAAGGTAAATATGAAAACACCAATTGTTGGGAATGAAAACATCCATAGTGCAATAATGAAAACCCAGACCACAAGAATAAAAAATGCCAAAGTGCAGCAATGAAACTGCCCTTGAATAGGATTGAAACTATCAATTGCATGCAATGAAAATTCCAACAAGGTAAATATGAAAACACCAATTGTTGGAATGAAACACCCATAGTGCAATAATGAAAACCCCAGACCACAAGAATAAAAATGCCAAAGTGCAGTAATGAAACTGCCATTGAATAAGATTGAAACTATCAATTGCATGCAATGAAAATTCCAACAAGGTAAATATGAAAACACCAATTGTTGGGAATGAAACATCCATAGTGCAATAATGAAAACCCCAGACCACAAGAATAAAAATGCCAAAGTGCAGCAATGAAACTGCCCTTGAATAGGATTGAAACTATCAATTGCATGCAATGAAAATTCCAACAAGGTAAATATGAAAAACACCAATTGTTGGGAATGAAACATCCATAGTGCAATAATGAAAACCCCAGACCACAAGAATAAAAATGCCAAAGTGCAGCAATGAAACTGCCCTTGAATAGGATTGAAACTATCAATTGCATGCAATGAAAATTCCAAACAAGGTAAATATGAAAACACCAATTGTTGGGAATGAAACACCCATAGTGCAATAATGAAAACCCCAGACCACAAGAATAAAAATGCCAAAGTGCAGTAATGAAACTGCCCTTGAATAGGATTGAAACTATCAATTGCATGCAATGAAAATTCCAACAAGGTAAATATGAAAACACCAATTGTTGGGAATGAAACATCCATAGTGCAATAATGAAAACCCCAGACCACAAGAATAAAAATGCCAAAGTGCAGCAATGAAACTGCCATTGAATAAGATTGAAACTATCAATTGCATGCAATGAAAATTCCAACAAGGTAAATATGAAAACACCAAT
Source organism: Agaricus blazei (assembly GCA_029719445.1). Classification (NCBI taxonomy): domain Eukaryota; kingdom Fungi; phylum Basidiomycota; class Agaricomycetes; order Agaricales; family Agaricaceae; genus Agaricus; species Agaricus blazei. Next base: position 4,380 of record SSNC01000030.1, on the reverse strand, counting down.
TGTTGGGAATGAAACATCCATAGTGCAATAATGAAAACCCCAGACCACAAGAATAAAAATGCCAAAGTGCAGCAATGAAACTGCCATTGAATGAGATTGAAACTATCAATTGCATGCAATGAAAATTCCAACAAGGTAAATATGAAAACACCAATTGTTGGGAATGAAACATCCATAGTGCAATAATGAAAACCCCAGACCACAAGAATAAAAATGCCAAAGTGCAGCAATGAAACTGCCATTGAATAAGATTGAAACTATCAATTGCATGCAATGAAAATTCCAACAAGGTAAATATGAAAACACCAATTGTTGGGAATGAAACACCCATGTGCAATAATGAAAACCCCAGACCATAAGAATAAAAATCCCAAAGTACAACAATGAAATTGCCATTGTATAAGGTTGAAACTATCAATTGTATACAATGAAAATCCCAACAAGTGGAAATGAGAATGTGCACAGGTAGGTATGAAAATGCCAATAGCTAGCAATAATACCTCCATGGGGTAATAATGAAAATGCCAAAGTTTTCTAATGAAAACTCCAAGTCACAATAATGAAAATGCCAAAATTCAGCAATGAAATTGCTATTGCACAAGATTGAAACTATCAATTGGATATAATGAAAACCCCCAGACAAGAATAAAAATACCAAAGTGGAGCATTGAAACTGCCATTGTATAAGATTGAAACTATCAATTGCATACAATGAAAAACCCAATAAGTGGAAATGAGAATGTACACAGGCAGGTATGAAAATGCCAATACCTGGCAATAATATCTTCATGGTATAATAATGAAAATGCCCAATGTTTCTAATGAAAATTCTTAGTCACAACAATGAAAATGCCAAAGTTCAGCAATGAAACTACCCATTATATAGAATGAAAACAAACAATTGGGTATGAAAATACTTACTACCAAATATGAAAACACCAATCCCTGGTTATGAAATGTCCATGATAATAATAATGAAAACAAAATGAAAATCTCTAGACATAGTAATGAAAATGCCAATATCCACCAAGAACCAGTAGAATGAGATTGCCAACTGACTAGAATGAAACATCCAGTCAGATTTAACAATAGTAGTATAAACCAAGAATGATATTGCCAGTGTATAAGTATAGTATTGATAATATATTGGACTGGCATATTATGAAACCTCCAATCTCAAAAACAGCGGAATAATGAAAACATAGACTGGATATATCATAACCGTAAGTTGCAGTCGTTCATTGATATAATGAAAATTCTTCAATTGGATATAGCCAATAAGTTATGATAACGAGAGCAGCCACGAGTCGGCTAGGTTAGCCTTGGGAGCTGAAACGTTAGCCTTGTGCAGGGGAATGGGGGGGGAACTGCTTGACCTTGGAGGGGTTCCTCCAGCTGAATAACGAGATTTTTGGATGGCCTGGCCTTCGGCTGAGCCTTACCTTTAGTGTTTGCCTGCTGTTGGGCGGCAAATTGAACGAATTTGTTGGCCTTAGGCAAGGCCGCAATCTTGATGGGGGGAGGGGCCGGGATAGGAGCCGGCTTGGGAGGGGGTAGGAGGGGTAGGGATTTTCTTACCTTTACCTTTCTCTTTGGCGTAAGACGCGGAGGGGATGGGTCGACCTCCATGGGGGCGACAGCACTTGGAGTCGGGGCCACGTTTTGTGGTTGCCGGACTTGATGGGAGGGGTCGGGTTGATGGGGAGGGGGGGAATCCTTCTCTCATCTCTTCTCTTCTCTTCTTCGCATACACCTCAACCATATGGCTAAGAGAGCCACGATTTGGGACAATAACATTTGCCCAATCTGTTCCAAGGAGCAGACCGACAAAGTCAACAAGGCGTTCGGCCACGGCTGGAGCGTTGCCGACTTGATTAGGGGTAATCTTCATGAACGGATTCAGTACCGCTCGAAGTTCCCTAGAGAGATCATTGAGTTCATCAAGCTCGAAGGTGATGTTCTCAGAGTGTCGTTCGGGGAGCGCCGGGGAGCTATGGCGCATTTCCTCGTCGACGATTTCACCGGTGATTTCTTTGGATTTAGAAATGTCGGCTTGGAATTCTTGAGCGGATTTTGTCTTTTCACCGCTTTCGACAATTTCGGCCGAACTTGACCGATTGGCTTCTTGGACCCGAAGGGCATAAAGCTGTGCCGCAGTCGCTTTCTGGACTCGCGGCGACGTGGGGGTCTTGTCGAGGTCTGGGATTGGACCTCGACTCGGGGGAGTGATTTGCCGGACCCGAAGGGCTGGGCTCTTGATTCCTGACGGCTCAGCTGAAGTCGCATAATCCGTCGGGGGATTTGCCGGTGTGGCAGTGTTGGCTTTCAAGGCCGGATGGCTGAGTAAAGCCGGGTCGGGTGTGGGAATGCCGAAGCTTTCCGATTGGACAGACGATGGATGGTCTGTGCGGGCTTGAGAGCAGGATGACTCATCAATGCCGGTTCGGGTGTAGGAAAGACCGGGCTTTCTGATTGGATGGGACGGAGTGACGTGGCCTTTAGAGCCGGGTGGTCCAAAAGCGCAGCATCTGGGGTGGGCTGGCCGTAGCTGGGGGTAGCGTACGACAAGGGAGTGGCGCTCCATCTTGGGGCAAGGTGGAGGTTGTCCATCATTCTTGGACTGGGCATTGGGATGCCCAGTCGCTGGACGTTTGCTGAGTGGCGGCGGCTTCTTCTTCCTCTTGAACCCGCATCCTTTCCATTCTTTCCTCCTCACTTCTCTCAATCTCCTTCTGATCGTCCTCATGCTCGCTCTCTTCCTCACTCGACTCCTCCTCCTCGCTCTCCTCTTGGACGATCTCTTTATCTGCTTCCGGATCCTTGGGAGCGGGTCCGGCTTCTTCCACTTGTTGAGCCTCTTCAGCTCTCACTTGATCGAGGGTTTTGAACGCCGATGGAGCCAAAATACCCTTTAATTCTCTGGTCATGGCTCCTTCTTGGCTGGGACCATGGCTTTGATAGCTCCTTTGACCTTCGAGCGGAATTTTGAGGTCGTAGAAGCGTGGGAAGCAATTGAGCGTATGCTTCCTGTGGGCGACGGTGGTCACGATGGACGTTCGTACGGCTGGGGTCGCTTTCCAGACATACTGGGGCGCAGGGGGTCGCGAGATATCAAGCGTTATCCCTGTAGAGCAGAATATATTCCAACTAAATGCACGTCCAACACCAAAATCCTAAATAGGAAGGTGATGGTAAGAGATCAAGAAGGGGGGCATCTCTCTCGATTGTCCAGTCACTCTAATAGCTGAATGCTTGGGGCATTCTAACACACCCCCTTGATCCAAGCAGTCTAGTGTCCAAGTCCCAATAGCGGGACAGCAAAATCAATCACCTTTGGTGCCACAGCCTTGGTCAGAATGTCGGCCACTTGCTGATCAGTAGAAACATAGAGGGGATCGATGATTCCTTCTTCTACAGCCTCCCGGAGCCAGTAGAACCAAAGATCCAAGGTGTTTCATGCGCCCGTGGTGTTCAGGATTCTTTGCCACACTGATTCCAGACTTGTTATCAACAAATAAAGTGGAAGCAAGTGTCTGGGGGTAGCCAAACTCGCTGAGAATGTTCCTGGTCCACTTGATCTCCTTTCCAGCCTCAACAGCAGCCACAAACTCGGCCTCAGTGCTCGAGAGAGTCACAAAGGGCTGACACTTTGAGGACCAGCCCACAGCAGCACCAGAGACAATGGTCACATATCCACCTGTAGCTCGACCTGTGGCCTTGCAGCCGCCGTGAGAGGCATTGGAATAGGTGGTAAACAGTTCCCCAGAGTCACCACCTCTGTAGACAAGCTGGTAGTGCAGGGTGCCCTTCAAATAGTGAAGTAAATGCTTCACTGCAAGCTAGTGGGCAGGAGCTGGGTTATGATTGAATCTCCCGAGATAGGAGACAGCATAGGCAATGTCGGGACGAGTCATGGTGGCCAGATACTGCAGGGCACCTACAGCAGAGAGATAAGGAACTGATTTCATCTCAGCTTGCTCCTTGAGAGAGGGCACAATGTCAGAGAGCTCAGAGCCAGGTGCAAGTGGGGTGGAAAGGGAGTTGGAATCATCCATATGGAATCGTTCTAGCAGCTCCTTGATGTAGTGCTCTTGTGAGAGTGAAATGGTGCGCTTAGAACGGTCCTGCTTCACCTGAATACCCAGTAGTAGAGTGGTAGACCGAGATCTTGCAGTTTGAAGTGCCTAGACAGCTCAGAGACAGCAGTAGAGACAGCAGAATCGCTTTTAGACACCAGAGTGATATCATCAATGAAGACAGGCACTATGACCTTGATGTCTCCCTTGGAATAAATGTAGATAGAGTTGTCGGAGCGAAGTCTAGAGTAGCCAATACCTCTCTAGGACACTTCTGAGCTTCTTGCTCCATTGTCTGGCAGCC